>CM014080.1:6345952-6403452 GCA_004119915.2 Collichthys lucidus
GCCTGCGAACACATCTGGAGCTCACAAATTAACATATTACGGCCGGCTTGGTACACAACCTCGGTAAATATAATATGTTGAGCTGTAGAGTTGCTGCTAGGTGCATTCTTGAAATTTGCATAAAGCCAGGCTTGCTGTTTTCCCCCCATAAGTTAGACTAACTGCTTCCTGGCAATGTGCGGACACAAAATCGATCTTTTCGTGTTAGTCCTGGCAAGAAAAGCTAATTTCTCAAAATATACAACTGTTCCTTAAAAAGGCGAGTGGATGCTTTTAAAAAGCTGTGTGGAAAAGGCAACATTTGACTTAATTTTTATGATGTCAGGAATGATTTAGGATCATCTGACACTCGAGAAAATGTTTTCTATCTGTTAAAATGTGTCTAAAACGTTTGTGAGTATATTGCATTTGTGCACACAGGCTTTATTATTTACTGGTCTAGATAAAAACTACACAGACTTGATATCTAGCTCAGTAATAAGCAGTGCTATTTCCATCAGTGGTGATTCTTAATGTCTTGTCCAGTAAACCAAATGCAATCAGCCATTACTGTTTTCAATCTGTCATAATTGTTTTATCGTATTAAACAGGCCGCTTCCGTCATCTCCGTTCTTCTCCTCGCCTCTTCCCAGGTCAGCGAAGGAGAATCCCGAAGCCGAGAAGAAAGAAGAGGAAAGCGCGGACCTGGAGAAGAAGAGAGACGCCCAGCTGGAGGAAGAAGCGCAACGTCTGAAGGAGGAGGTGGAGAAGCTGAGGGTGGAGATGGAGAAGCTGGAGGAGTCGCAGAAACACTGGGAGGAGAGGAAGGACGAGGACATAAAGGAAGAGGAGGTGGACGAGGAGAAGAGGAAGGAGCGGGAGGAGGAGAAGAGAAGAGAGGAGGTGGAGGAGATCAGGAGGGAGCACAAGAGGGAGATGCAGAGCTTGGTGACCGAGTACAGCAGCGCCCAGACGCACCTGCAGGCTCGCATAGTGGCCTTGGAGAACGAGTGAGTAGAGGACAGACGCGTGGAGGTGCAGTCGTTTAAAAAAATAAATAAATGATGACGTACAGGACGGGTATGAGAGAAAGAGGTGTGTGTTTGTGTATATGATTTAACTGCAGGCTGCGCGAGCGGGAGGAACGCTGCAGGAGGAGGGAGCCTCGATGTGACGACCAGCAGCTGGGGAGACTTCAGGAGAGACTGAGCGAGAGAGACCAGCTCATCAAGCGATTAGTGGTGAGAGCCGCGACCCAATGATCACTGCAGAGGCTTAAAGCAGAGAGTGTAATACCACTGTGGTAAATACGGACAGCTGTGTTTGTTATTATTATATTACTTATGATCAAGTGATGATGGTCTGTAGTTCGATAACAGCTCGGCGTCTTTGTCTTTCACCAACGACTAAAAGTCAGTCCCAGATTTACTCTTGTCTGACGGTCACTCTCTCCGTTCTCTCATCTTCTTCCGTCAACGTCACCTTCAGTCTCTTCACTGTCATTAAGTCCATTATGCCCGGCTACATTGCCTGTTTGCCCAGCTCCGGTTCTTGCACGACACCGGCTCTGCTACACGTCAGCATTCCCCGGTGGTGGCACAAACACTAACACTCGCTCCGGTGCTAACAAACTGAGCTTCCGTGAGCTAACAGCAGCTACAGTTTACTTCACTGTCCATCAGGAAACTCTGTAAATCACAGAGAGCTGAGGCGGAGCAGACAGAGGGGTAACCGGAAAACATTTTCTCCATAAAAATATGATCCAGTTTCACAAAAATCAGTGAAATAGTTGGTGGTGTGTGAGAACAATCAGAAACACCATTCACCTAATTAAAACATGGTTTTTACCTTAATATAGTTTATTGAGGGATGATCCCACGAACACGGTCGCCTCACTAAAGCACAAAATCTAAAAATAGTCCCCAGCAAACGCACTATTTCCTCCTGTTCGAGTTATCTAAGTAGTGCCCAGCTGTTTTGGGGGAAGTTTATTTTTTAAGTAGTAAAAATTAGATATTTGTGACCCACTTTTAAAGAGTTACAAGTTCAAATGGGTTTGGTGCTATTTGGTGCTAAGAATTTTCAAATGACGGAAGACTGGATTCGAAGTATCAAAGTTAATTTATTCTTGTACAAGAAGCAGCGTTTAACAGTGCAACACATAGAAAGGCTCCCTGTGGAGCTCTAACAGTTGGTTCTTATACTCTCTCTAATGTGCTGCCTCGGACCCCCCTGCATAGATACAGATAGCATCTTAAGCCTTCTTAATTTCCTCTGATAGTTTAAATGTAGCCAGTCTGACCTGTCGCTGACCCTCTTCTATTTATACATCAACCTGAACTTTACTTTACCCTGCCAGCTTTAGCAACAAAATCATATTTGGAGAAGTGAAAACAGAAAGTGTGAGAAGTGTAAATGTTGACAAAAAGAAATGCAGAATAACTCCTTCACCTTCGTCCTCTAAATCATGGACTATACATGACACGATGCACAGGCAGCTGACAGAAACTTTGTTTGTGCAATGTGCCAAAGCAACTAGTGTTCCTCCAGTTATGTTGCATAGCAGTCGCAGCAGTACATGAAGTATACCATTTGTCTCTGTTAAATTCCTAATAGTGTTTTAAAAAATATTCAGTTCAAAAGTTTCTTAATAAATTACTAAAGATGCTCTCAAAGCTTGTAGGACTTCTCATGCACGTGGAGCTAACGGGGTCCTGATGGAATAGTGGTTGTAACTCCAATGTCAACAGTTTGATTCCCTTGTTGTTGAACGCATAGACTGTATAAAACATGGACGTAGTAACCGTGACATGGAGTTTAGGTCCTATGATGGCACCCACCTGTCAGTCAAAGCGTCCACGCTCTTAATCCTGCATAACTTTAAGCCTTAATATAACCTGAACAGGTGAGTTGTATATAAATTCACCCTCAGTACAGTTGTCATGAACGGGGAAATTAGCTACAGAGACCAAAACTGTTTTTTGTACCAGGCTGTAAACATGTTTATTTCTGCTGTCTAACATGGAGACATATGGAGACTGACTCACTTCTGGAGCCAGCCTCAGGTGGACGTTTTAAGGAACTGCAGTTTGTTGCTGGAGCCAGTTCAGGACATTGTGAAATGGTCAAAAGCTCCAGAAAAAGCAAGTAGAGCAGTAAAGCTGCTGAATGAATCCAACATTAGTCAGCTGTCCTGACCTGACAGCTGGAATCTGAAGCCAGTGAACATTGTTGTGCAACATAACGTCTAATATATAAAGAGTTCATATATGAAAAGGAGAATTTTTGAAGTGTCCTCTGTCAGAATGTTGTGTCTACCATCTGTGTGGCACGCTTAGCAAACAAGTACACCCTCCGGACACGACGCTAACACAACAGCAACAACACCAACTGTGAATAAGGCCAATGAAAAGTCCTTCCTCATCCTCCTTCCCTGCAGGAAGAGAGGCATCAGCTGCAGCTCCACCCTCCTGTTGCCGGGGACAACAGCACCCTCAGGCATCGTGACAGCAAGTCCCGCCCCGGGAGCGTCACGCCAACCATGAGGGTGAGTTTGTCTGCTCGGGCACATAATGTATTCATCAGAAAAAGAAAAAAAAAAGTCTCCTTCCAGCCAGAAGTGTTCACTGGGCTGGAGCCAACTTCTCAGTCCACAGATCACCAGTCTGTGGTAGAGAGTGTCCATCACTCTGCTTTAGATTACATTACACACATGCCAGCAAAGACACCGCCTCGTACGGGTGAATAGAAATGTAGCTCTTGACGAAATGCACACAAAGTTTAATGATGTAATCTCGAGCCATATGTTTGACTTTGGGTAATCGATGTTCAACTTGAAGTTTATTGGTTTTTAATTTGTAGATATGTAGAGAGACTCTCGTGTCAAAAATCTAAAAGCGTCTTAAATCATAATTTGAGGCTGAAAGCGAGCGCAGGATCCAGTCTGCATTAACTTGCCTACGTTCATTTTTTTTAGGGTGTCAGTTACGGATAAGTGATCACAGACCATCTGGGCTGCTAAAGCTAAGCGTAGTACTGAAGCATCTGTGCTGTGTGCACACTGTGTGTTTAGGAGAGAGAGAGAGACACACTCCACCTAAAATCTTTTTTAAAATATCAAACAGCTCGTGCAGGCTGCAGAAAATGGTTGTTTAACTCTCAGTAATTTATTTTCTGACAGCTAATGGATGCTGCGGTCAGCTCGGAGTGACTGCGGTGGTTACAGTGGATTTCAAATGTGACGAGTTTAGAGAAAAACAGGCATAAAAAACAACATTTCTGCAGCGTAACCGACTTCTTTTGTGTGATCAGCGTGTTGCAAACACTCAAGAACTGACTGAACACGCACCATCCTTTCAAATAAGCAGAATTTATGGTTGTGTAACGCGTTTTTTGTTTTAACATGCTTCTCAGAGATAGTATTGCAACTGATTTAAACTCAAACTGACCACGGCTGCTGGTCTATGTAAAGAAGGTGAGAGTGGGTGGTCGTTTGATCATCGTGATATAAAGTACTGCGGGCAGAGCATCACTTTAAATTCCAGACTCTGCAGTGCACCGCTCGCCGCCACTCTGTGCAGCTGAGGCAGAGTTATGTCAGTGTGCTACAAATGAAGATTAAAGAGATTGAACTTTATTGTCAATGCACAAAGTCCTGACACAACAAAACGCAGTTTAGCCTCTAAACCACTGCTGCAACAAGAGTAAAGTGCAGCGTAACCTCTGCGACAAAGATGTATTATTTATTGTAAGGTGTTCTTGGGTGACAGAAAGGCGCCTATGAAATAAAATGTATTATAAATAACAATGCGTACACACAGTTGCCCGTAAATGAAATGATTGTGACAATGTGATAAAATGTACCTTCTCAAAACTTCGTCACCTTTAAGTTTTCATCTGCAACAGCAGCAAACAGCTTGATCTCCCACTACATCGAACACACACAGGACAATAAATGATTATAGAATGATATTTATATTTAATATAATATTTAAAAGTCACACATATATATTGAATATAAGTCCAAGTAATGTCCTGGAACAGCTGGGCACCATAGACCTTAGACGTGAAATAATGCATTTGTTGGGGACTATTTTCAGCTGCGGATTAATACATATTTTGTGCTCTAGGGAGTATTCACAGAAGTAGAACAGTCAGAATGAACATGAACATGTTCATACGTACAAAACATATATATCACAGAACTGGTCCAAGAGAGTAATTTAAAATAAAAAAGAAAGCGGCACAGCTCTTACATTATAAGATAATAATTAGTGTATACACAGTGTAATGAGGAGGACTTTGTTCCCTGGAGCTTGAGATGGAGCTGGGGGAACATTGCACCATCCAACTCCATCTCAAGCTCCAGGGAACGAAGTCCTTGTCGTTACACATGGATCCGATTCATGCTCACCGTACAAAAAAGCCTCTTTTGACATGAAATATTATACAACACAGGCGTTTCTAATGATACTGATTAAGGTTCAGTTCTCAGAAAGAAAGTCTCTGCTGCACCAAATGGAACTGAACCTTAACAAGTATCATCGGAAACCCCCGAGTTTACTTGGATGCTGTGAGAAAGGAAGAGCTTTATTTACTAGTTATTAGTTCGGTTTCTTCTGCCTTCACATAAAAAGTCCACATAGACTTCTGAGATCAGGAGGAGGAGGGGGGGGGGTCCTCACCGACCCAGACTTCAGCGTGATGGCTTTCCTCGCCAGCGTTAAAACGACTGAACCACTTCCTCGTATTTTTAATCAAGCGGACATGAAAGTGGATTTGCTGACACCTGTCGACCTCTCGCCGCTTGATGCGTTTTTAATAGTTTCTGGTGAAACGCGGAGGAATAATCTCAGTCAGGCTTTTGGGTGCACTGATGGTACTTGTTAGTAGGATGGATGCATGGTTTGTTTTTGGCGTTTTTCATGAGAATTGTTAACGAGAAGAGAAACATCAGCAGCTTTATCTTTGGATAAACACACAGAAACATCGATTTAATCATGAGGATTTTAAATTGATGTCAAAATCTGACACATTACTGTCACACCAGCATAAACTTTGCTTTTTTTCTCCAACAGAGGAAGCGTGTGGAGTCTCCTCCTCGTGTCACCAGCATACCCAGTGCCGGTACTTACGACAGAAGCATCTTCCTACCCCAGTCCTCCTCATCGTCTTCCTCGTCCTCTTCCGTCCATCAGCACTCCTCCTCGACCCTGCCCCACCAGTCCACCTCCCACCCTCAGACCTCCCCCCATTACTCCACCTCGTCTCTTCCGCACAAGCACACCTCCCTCTCCCTCAGCCAACAGTCCTCCCCGTCCGTCCCTCGTTCCACGAGATCGCGGACGTCCTGCATCCCTCCCACCCCGGCGCCGACCGCCCCGCTCCCCGTCTGCCCCTCGCCGCAGACGGGCATCCGCTACGTGTCGCCGTCCTGCCAGGAGCCACATGCACACCTACAGGCCCAATCAATCAGGTATGAACGGCCTCTGGATGAAAAACACTCAGGCGGCTGTGGTGTTTTATTTTAAAAAATGAGTGAGCACCATGCTGAAATAATAATCATGTTATTAATTTGTGTTTTTTTCTGTTTTGTAGGGGCCCGTATCTCGAGCAAAGGGGGACAGAGGGGCTAAAACAGGAGTGGTTCACCAAATACTTCTCCTTCTGAGCACAAAACAAACACACACACACATACAGCAACTGCAAGTACATTTCCTCATATACAGTTCATTGCTTCTTATACACATCCGTTTGCTTCCCACACACACACACAAACAGACATAACCACATCAACAAAACATAGGGGCTCATCACCAGCAAGGCCATCTCAAACATTGCCTCAAAGCTCAACCAAAAAGTGCTTCTCAAAACACATGCCTGACCTCTTCTCAGAAACAAACATTGGCCTGCCGGATCTTGTTTGTATAGTTTGGAATGTCTCCATAACTTTTTATTTTTTAATTTAAAAAAAAAGCAGTCTTCCTTTTTTTAAAACTTTTACTCGAAGTCTCATCTCAACGATTTATTCCAGGCGAAAATGTACATTTTATTAAAAAGTCGAAAAACCAAGTGTCTCTTCAAAAGTATGGAAGCATTACGACGTATTCAATCAAGATCCTCGTCAAAAAGAAAGAAGAAAAAAAACGGACACACGCGACTCACCATACCAAAATGAAGCTTGTTTCAATGCAAAAATGTACGATAACCTTAATGAAGAAATTGAATAAAGTATTTTGTTTTTGTACCAGCTTCTTCTTTGTATGGATCACAAGTTATATCATATTAGACGGACTACATGCGTTAGAGGTAGGTTGTGTTCAATTTACATTGGGATGTCAGTATTCAGTTTGTCTGTTTTTGCAAATTCATAAAATTAACAAATCAAAGTTGATGCAAAAATCATCATTAAAGCCTGACTGAGGTTGAATACTAACAGATATAATATATTAATATATTGATCAGTAGTTATATGACTTATATGACTGCAAACAAAAAGAAACAGCGCTACAAATAAAAAAGAAAAGCAGCTGCAAATAAAAGAAACTTCACAACGAAAGTGAATTACCGGGGACTATTATTGCCGGTGCACCTGTAGTTTTTTATGTGAGCGAGAAGAAGAAGTACAGAAGTGTTTTGCATTCACTTGGCGTTTCTTTTATTTGCAGCATTGAGGTTTCCTGGCCACCATACTTATTGGCAAACTCATAACAGACACCAATACTGATCTGCAATAAGAAAATATCTGCTAACATTTTGAGGATTTATAGTTCTTCTGCACGATGATTTACAAAATCTAATGTTCACACATTTATATTAGGTCATGATATATAGAGAGATCAAACTGAAACAGTTTCAGGTTTTATGTTGTTGTTGTTTTTTGCAAAGTAGTATCACATCCAGAAACCTTATTTTATGAGTTCCAGTCAAACTCTTACCCACCAAACGTTTGTCCAATTGTTCGCCAGCAAAAACTACTTTCTTGAAACTTGGTGACGAGGTGTAAAACGGGCTGAGGACAAATTATTTTTCACTTTCACATTGGGGAGGTTGGGAATTTAAATACGGACATATTTAGTGGGTGGCAGATTTGCAGCGAATAGACGGAGAGTCTGCGCTCTCATTCTCAGTCTGGAGTCAACACGAGAGCTTCCATGTTTTTAACATTTCATCTCTTTACATATTTTATTTTTCCATTTCTAAATATTATCTAATAAATGTCATAATAAAAATCTGCATGTCTCAGAGCTCAAGGTGAAACCCAGAACATACTCCAACTACAAAGTGTATGAAACAGTAGCTGGAACCAGAGAACAGTTAATTAATCAGTTATCGACTTGATGAATCACTTCAGCACTAATCCAGATGGCAAAAATTGTGATACCTCTTTCAGGTGGTGTAAAAAAAAATCAAATAATTTATTTAAAATATATTTTCTGCATATATATGGAGAATATATTTAGGATGGACAAAAATGACAAGACTTCTAAAAATTAAAATATCTAAAAATGATGCAGCCAATTTAAGAACAGTCTTTTAAAAAAAGCTTCATTAACAAATGTTATGACACGTGAATAACTAATTTTCAAAATGGTAATTTTAATAACCGTTCTGTGCACACTGTACATTAAGTGACCTTCATCTGTGTAGTCGCGTTACACGGGGATCAATAACAGTCTTCACGTGTCAAGAGGTCGTCCACGATGACGGGGCAGACTGCTGACTAAAAGACGAGAGATACGTTTACACCGCGTTCCCGCTGAAAACAGTCTGTGTGCGAGTGTGTGAGCGTGTGTGTCCTCTCTTCATGTGTTCAGAGCTCTTGTACTACTGAAACATGGGGCAGTTTTGCAGCGCCTCGGTGGCAGAGCTGTACTGGAGGACGTTGTCATAGAAACGAGTGAGCTCCTCTCGCATGTCCTTGGCACCCCTCCCTCCCGAGCCCCGGTACTTCATGGAAAGCAGCTTGGAGCACAGGTAGTGGAGCCACAGCACGTTCGTGTGGGGGTGGTAGTTACTCCAGTTGTTTCTGTGACGAGCAGCAAAAAAAAACAACAACAAAAAAAAAAAGAGCAGCGGAGCGTCAATGAATCAGTAACAACAACTCTGAGATGTTGCAGGAGGACACGCAGAGACTGAGGATGTCTGTTTATGTAATAGTTAAGAGAGGAAATATTCTTGGTTTACATCTTTGAGCTTTAGAGGTGCTGCTAGACAGTTTTAATCTTTAAAAAAAAACAGAGCCAGGCTAATCTTATCCTTGTTTTTGTAGTAGCAGCTTGGAGTAGTAAGTATGGTGCCCACGAAATTGCACGAAAAATGTGAAACACCCAGTCTAGAGAGACATGACAAACAAATATTCAGGTGATTTATACACCAACAAAAACATGGTTCATTACATTTGTGTCATATTTTGTAAACAGAGCGGCATTTATGTGGCGGTAGGAGACGATATGTTGCTACGGTGATGTTGTATCGTTTACACAGGATGGAATAAAATGATTTTGTGTCTGTTAGTCTCCCATTGTCCAGATCGCCCATGTTTTCTACTTATGTGAGGCAGCCACGTTAACAGCTGTACATAAATTCAGTCACAGAAGACGACAAAAAAATATCAAAAGTCAAAATATTTTTAACTTTGGGCGGTAACGCCGTCTGCCGTTACCGGTGACTGTATTTTACCGTCCACTAACATGATACCTGGTTTACTGTCTGTCTGAATTCATGTAAATATTATAGTTTAATAAAAACAGCTTTGGTGTTTGGGAATTCAAACTAATCACCTGACTTGTATTTCTAGACGACATATCGATTAATCTGAGCCGAAGTAAAATCAATAACACATTCCGGGTCTTATGATGGGTGTATTAAAGGATATAAACAGCAAACAGAAACTGTTACAGGACACATTGGATGTTTCTGCACTGACCCATTCTCTTGTCTCATCAGTCTGTAGATGTCGAACTGGTAATCCCCTTGGCCCATGAACAGCTCCTCATCCTTGGAGATATCACAGGACACCGTGAGATCATCTAAAGAGAACAGAACACGTTTGTCTTTACTGTTCAGGGTTTTAATTTTGTGTGCAGATGAAAAACAAAAAACAACTGACCGATCTCTAGTCGGGACAGGGAGTAGTCAATGATGCGGACCAGCACCCCTTTGGTTTCCAGAGAGTGGGCTGCTCCGTTCAGGAGGAAGCTGCCCTTCTTCTGCTTGGTTGTTTTGACCAGCACGTTTCCCCAGTGGAGGTCTCTGCAGTATACGGCACACGGGGATAAAGTTGCTGTTATAAGACACCAGAAAATAATCCATCACACTGACACCGCATATACACCAACTGCGTCACTGAGCCCGGCTCGTGACACAAGTTTGATACCGAGTGCCACATTTCACGACTTGATGTGGCAGCCAGAGTCAACCGGGCATCGAAATTAATGTGCACTAAAGGAAAGTACAAAGTGTTTGATCCTGAGATCATGTCTGGATGTAATGGAAGTCGTTCGTTTGTGCGTTTGTTTGTGTGTTTTAGATCAGTTATAATTCAACTATTTTTCATACCTTAGTGCTATGAACCCACTAAAACACAGTAGTTTTTAATCAATTAGTCGATTAAGCCTCTCAAATATGACACATTTTCATGGTTCCTGCACATTCTTAATCATCAAATTCAAGGATTTTCCAGGTTCAATTCCTTCAAATTCAATGACTCACATTGCCAACAAGCAGCATAGTTTTTTTAGACACTTGTCGAGGTTAATACGAACTGATCTGTGAACTAGCAGCATCTACAGACAACAATTTGAAGACAGCCTTGAACGTGAACTCTTTATTGTGATTGTGAACTTTCAAGGCATTGATTTATCTCCATGAAATTCACAAACTTTCAAGGATCACCCAGGATGCATGTTAGAGAATAACCGTATCACCCACTTGGTGTGGCTTGGTGTGCAGAGACAACCACAGATGTTATAGTGTGCGTGTACCTGTGCTCAAACTGTAGCTCCTGCTCAGCGACAGCCAAAGCGACAGTGACCTGGTGAAGGATGCTCTTCGCCACCAGCAAAGACATCAGCTTGACAAGACAATGAAGGCTTGAATTAAAAGACTGCACCACAATAAAAACAATTTATGTTTAATGATTTGAAGTAATACATCTTTCCAATTAATTAATAGACATTTGCACAAGATTCTCATTTGTGACGCTTCACCGATCTCCAGCTCTTAATGACATTAAAATGTAACGACTCAATCGACGCGCATTAATGTTTGAGCACGTTTTTTTACAGCTACCGTGCAAATATAATGAGACAAAGTTAGTGGAATGAGAGTAGAGTGCTTCTGCTCTGAGAGCCTGAATCTACAGAAAGAAAGTTAAGGAGAAGACATGTTCAACTGCAGCTTATTAAAAATAATTTCAGGCCACATGGCCACCCAAGTGGGCGGAGGCTCTGAATGTGCTCGCTTCAGCTTTTTTTTTTCTTCACAGTGTGAGGGATGTTTTGAGCAGTCACTGACATGATTGATGAGTGCTGAGTGTCACTGCAGAACGCCGTGTGCCACAGAGGGGCTCGCATCGAGCTGACGCCGCTCTGATGTGCACTTACCGTTCCGTTGCTGTTCTCCAAGTCGACGCCTCCAAATTCAAACTCCAGGATTATGAAGAACTGATCCTTTGCAAAGAAATCTAAGCAAAGAGAGGAGGAGGAAGAAGAGAGACTTAATGAAACAGACAAAACACAGCCTGGTCCCTGAAGGCAGACCATCTGCTGAAACAAAAAAAAGTTTGATCGTCAACCTGCATATGTAACGTTTCTCTCACACACCTGGTCTGTCGTTCTCGGAGCCTTTCTCCCAGTTGAAGTTGTCCCACGCGTTCAGGAAATCTGGAGGGTAGCAGCCTTGAACGCAGTGAAGGCTGCGAGGGAACAAGACGGGTTACACAAAAAGCGATGAACAGACGGCAAGAGACAAGAAGACTGAAGGAGAGCACTTACTCGTTGAGTCCGATAAATCCGTGAGTCTGGTTGTGTTGCTTCTCTTTCAGGCTGCTCAGCTCCCTGACACACAAAAAACACACAATGAAAAAAGGTTTCACTAAACTGAAGACTTTTTAATACACCGACAGAAATAAGGAAAAATATTAGGACGCCTTTGTTGTCACCACTTCTTACTTTGAGATTATAATCTCATGGAGAATCTCTCCAAACGTCTTCTGCTCCTCTCCGTTCACCTTATCGCTGCCCTCTACTGGAATGATCTGTCAAGACAAGGACCACTGCTTTACTGCAGAATCTACACACACAGTTTCATGCACAACATTCATGAGCAACTGTGTGGTTTTATTTTGCCGTCCGACTTAAATTTCACTCTCAGAAAAATGCGATAAAAAGTCAAGATGCCTCTTTCCCCTCAGAGCTTTCTATCATTTTGGGGCCCGGGCTCAATACGGCCCGTCAAACTTATCCACATCCAAAAAATAAAAATATATCTTACAAAGATATGTGTCTCATCACTGTGCGATGAAAACTCGGCGAGCTAGCCCCCAAGGAGTAGCAACAAAACCCACAAAATGATGCAGTATGTCTTATCTTTGCTGTTTGTGTCAAAAGTTCTATTCCAGCGTGAAGAAACGCTGCTAATGTCTCCTGCTATGTCTCTGCTTTAGTTTGAATCAGTGACGAAGCTCCTGGTTGTTTATATGAGGTCTTGGCCCGGCCCCTCTGTCAAATTTTAGACCCCAATATGGCCCACAAGTCCAAAAGTTTGCCCACCCCTGTTCTAGACAATACCATACCAGACCACACAAACAAACAATACCTTGAGTGCAACAGTGTCTCCTGAGGCGTTGGTGGTGGAGAAGACCTCTCCGAAGGTCCCCTCGCCTATCTTCACACACCGTTTCATGCGCTGAGGGAGAATACACTCGTCCCAGGGCAGAGGGCGCTGCTGGCCACACTCAGCATACACCTTCTCTGCGTCGGACAGATCAGCATCCTCATACTCGACCTATGACAGAAGACGGGAGGAAGGACGTGACACAAACGCACATAAAATTGTGTGTATGTGTGCTCTTGTGACTCTTTCATGGCAGATTATGTACCAGAGAACTGCAGCTGAGATGCTGTGACGGGAGACGTTTCTGCAGTGGTGTCCGCCGGAAAGGTGTGGCAAAGAGATCCTGGCTGACGTCTGCTAGTGCTGCTCTAACAGGAGTGCTTAATACCGAATTCTTCGGAGTGAGTAACACTGAAAAGAGGGAACGAGGGATAAGAAACAACATTTGCGAAGCTGGGCATCAGAGAACACAAATTTGACCCATACCCTTGCGATGAACAGAGAGGGCAGCTTTGACTCGGCTCCAGGTGTGTGCGTTTGGCGTGAAGTCAGCCAAGAGGGACGAGAGGTTGAGCCTGCTCACTCTCAACGGGGAGGTGAAGTTCATGGTGGTCCCTAACAGCTCCTACAAACAGGATGGATATCAAAGATTATCCGTCAGTACAAAGAACATTGAAAGTACAGTTAGGTGGATCGTAGCAGAAGAAGCTCACTCTTGGCTGTTTGGACTGCTTGGAGATCAGCTCATTGATGCTGCAGTCCACCATCTTGTTGCCGCCCGTCTGTGCTGTCCTGCTCCTGAACATGTTCGCGCTGGCGGCGTCTTTGGTTTTCCAGCGACTCACGCTCAGGCCGCTCACGCACACCTTCCTGGTCGTCGCAGGTCTGTCCGTGGACGTGCTCCTCCCTTTATTTTCTTTAGGAGCCAGAGAAGTCTTTTTTCTTTTGTGAAGGATGTTGCAGTTTTCCGCTTCTTCTTTGTCTGAGGCGGTTTTGTCTTCACAGCTGGTTGAGGCTCTTTTTCTTGCAGCGACTCTCGTGGCAGCCGCGTCTTCGTTACAGTGGTTTGTGTCGCTCTCAGACCGGCTGGGATTCGTTGTCTGGTCATCGCTGGCTGAGTCCGACACATCTGTGGCTGATTTAAGGTTTCTGTCTCTGCGCTGGAGGATTTCTTTCAATTGTGACAACGTTGGTCTCTTTATCTCAACAAGGAGTTTGTCTGTTAGACATTTTTCCTTCAGCATCGATAT
Organism: Collichthys lucidus; assembly: GCA_004119915.2. NCBI lineage: Eukaryota > Metazoa > Chordata > Actinopteri > Sciaenidae > Collichthys > Collichthys lucidus. The sequence continues at coordinate 6,360,019 of CM014080.1, forward strand.
GAGCGCATCTGCCTTTTCTGTTTCTGGCTCACTGGACTCTGACTGAACTACTGGACTTGTGGGCTCCATCATTCTCTCACTGATTTCTCCTGAACTTGAGAGATCTTCTACATCGTGTGTATGGTCGTTTTCTGGCCTGTTTGCATCTGGATCAGAAGACAAATCGGCCTCTTTCGGCTGCATGAACCCTCTGAGTTGCGGCAGGGACAGTTTTTTAAGATGAACGGTCCATTTCTTAGTGAGACATTTGTTCTTTACCGCTGCAGCCGCCTCTTCAGAAAACAGCACGGGGCCGCCGTCTGTGTCCACATTAAACTCAGAGCTGCTGTCTGCTGTTTCGTTTATAGATTCAACATACAGGAGTTCCTTTGAGGATGAGTGTTCAGCTGAGTGCTTATAATCAACTGACGGCGACTTGTTAGTGTTTTGACTGTCAGTCACGGGAGCTGCGTGCTCAGGAGAATCACAGCTGGATTTATTGTTAGTCACGGATAAATGGAGATTAAGGGAAAGAGGCTGCATATGAACACTGTCCGCAGACATTAGATGTTCATTTGTATGCTGGCTGTGGACTGGACTGGACGTTGACTGTTCTAAACAGGATGAGTAGGTCGTTTGACTGCATAGCTGACTCACGGTGTGGTTGTACAGTTTTTCCAGCTGCACCGTGCAGCGCTCGGTCAAACATTTCTCCTTCAGAGCTTCGATCAGCCACTCTAACCCGCCTGCTGCTGACACAAAGCGACTGTTGCTTTCACTGTCGTTTGTTGACAGCAGAATGAGACTCTGTATTTCCTGACCATTCTTGGTCTTCTTGTCTTCCTCGCTACAGCTACTTTTCTTGGACTCCATAAATAAGTCACCAGAAGGTTCTTGCTCACAAACGCTCGACAGAATCTTTTCCTCAGAGTAAATCCCAACTGGTTGTGGTGGGGAGACGGGCTGCCCTGGCGAATCCTCTTGAAATGTGCTCAAGACACCTATACAGCTCACCGACATGGACGGAGGGGTGGCAGATTGATCATTGATGGATAACGGTTTAAGACGTGGGCGTTTGCTGAAGGGTCCTGCCGATGGCGTGGAGCAAAAGATGGGTTTCCTGGGGCAGAGTTTGAGATCCGCCGACTCATTGAGGGATATCTCTCGGGAGGGGTTGGTTGCAAAGCTGGCGGCCCCTGCAGCGTTCACAGAGTTCTCCGCACTTGACACAACAAATGGTTGGGGTACTCTCGCCCTCCTCCTCCTCGAAGGCCGAAAAATCCTACTGGAACCGAAGGCTCCGGAGGTAAAATCATCAGAAGAGTTGAGTATACTTGAAGTTGCTTTAGGGAGTTTGGGTTTGGCAGCAACGGCACGTCTGCGGCGGGTTACAAAGCGGCCTGCAGAAGAGAGACCAACACTGAGAAAAAGAAGGAGAGGAGGATGGTTAGAGCAATTACCGAGGACAGTGAGCAGACATTCAGACTAAAAACAGCTGTTTTAAAACAGGAGGCTGCAGAAGTCATGTTAGATTAATGCGTTTAGAGACCGAACCGATGCCAAAACACTGCAGAACAGTTTATATTGCTCACAGACAGGATTTTACAAGTCTGTGGGCACCGTTTTATATAGAACAGCAAAAATATGGTTAAAGTTACAAAGTAATCCATCAGGAATTTCTTAACGACCTAAAAACCTGAACCAGCCTGGCTCCTTTTAAATACAGAATAAAACTGGGTTTTTGTTCTGAATGAGACCTTCTGTAGCAGACACTCCTTAGTTAATAAAAGACGGGATCAATAAACTCACTGGTTGAATACTTACTTAGAGTCCGTCTTCTTTCGAGCTGAGGTTTTGCGACTTTTTGCTGTGGATGTCGAGTCTTCTTCGCTCTCGCTGGTCCTTGAAACCTGGCGGCCTTTCTGCCTCATCGAGACTCTCCGGACAGACACATGGTTTTTCCTGTTGACGCGCAAGAAATACATTACAGCAAAAATTAACTCTGCAAATGACAAGCATGTAGCCACAAGTGCAGTGCCAAGTTATGAAAACTTGGTGCTCAACAAGGCAAGCTGACTAGATATTGGCGATAGTTCAATGTGATTACTTCTCAATATTCAGTGGAATTGCAAGTATTGAAAGTAGAATTGAAAGTGGTATCTTAAACCTACACATGAACATACATATAAAAAGGAGAGGCTGAGAGGCTAAACTCCAGTGCAGTGCTTCATGTGAAACGATTTGTCAACGTATCAAAAAGTAATTCAAAACACTAAACCTGCCTCCAGCTCCTCTAATGTGAAGATTTGATGTTTTTCTCTGTACCACATCATCAAAATCTAGTTATCCAATAAGGGGTCAGACAAAATAAACTGATCTGAAGACATAATTTTGAGCTCTGTTGGGAATTTCTCATTATTTTTGACATTTGGTATTGATTTTAAAAAAGCGTCCTAAGAAACTGAGATCTTAAAATGCATTCACAATGACTGCTGGGTATTGTAGTCCTGTTATAGTGACATTAAAATGCAGAATTTACAAAACTCTGTACATGCAGATTTGCATTTTCACAGCGTGTTCTGCTCGTGCTCGACTGGTACACCGACCTCTTGTTCTGCTGAGTGGGCAGAGGACGAGGAGGAGAGGGCATGCTGATGTTCTCCTCATTGCTGCTGGTCTCTGTCACAGGTAACGTGGCTTTTTTCTCAGCAGGACGGACTACTATGCTACTGGATCTTTTAGACCTCCTGCTCTCTCTAATAATAAAGAAAAGATTCAAAGTGATGAGCGAGGAAGGAGATGGAGCCTGAACAGATTCCTAACAAAATACATATGATGGTTATGACAACAACAGACCTGATTGTCTTGCTCTGCTGAACAGACTGATGACAGGAAGGAGAGGGGATATTATCCTCATCGCAACTCTTCTCAGTCAGAGTTAGCATGGCCCTTTGCTTGGCAGGACGCGTCGCTCTACGAGCAGCAACATTGGTCTTCCTGCCTCTGTGGCACGATGAACAAGTTAGGAAGCAGTAAAGACATGATATTAAAACATAAGATCCGGACAGCTGTCTTGGGTATTAGTAGCTGAACACACTGTGTTGGGGCAGTAGCAGCCTGTAGGGATATGGAGGGTAGCCGGTTCAAATCCAGCATGAACCAAAGTATGGAGGGTGAACTGGTAGACGGAGAGATGCCAGGTCACCTCCTGGGCCCTTGAGCAAGCCGACCACTCCACCAATCTGCTCGTATTTCAGGTAAAATGGATGTAAAAACTTGATTCTTTTCTGTTATGGAATCCTTAGATTACACAAGGTCACATCACGTGTGGGGCCTTGAGGTCCTCAGCAGTATTAGTTGTTTGTCTTTGGTTAAGAACAGTAGGTGCCAGTCTATCTCAACACTGTGGTGGCCAGGGTCGAAGAGACCTGTTGCTGCCTTCTTAGACATTATAGATAGCTGCCAATCTGCATAAACAGACATCTGTGTCTCCAGACTAGAATATTCTGACAATAAAAACATTTTCTTTGACTAATTCTGGGCGTGTAGTATTTGTGGTGTTATCTTGGGGTTTAAAGTCGATCCACCAGGATGAGTTGGGCAGAATGTGAGACCGACTCAGGCACTTTGAGAGTGTCTCTAACTCTTTAATAAATAATACAGCATAAGACAACAGAGGCTGCTGAACACTTTCACCTTTGATCACCTTTGACTTCAGCAATTTCACCACGACATTTTCTATTATGACCCAGCGTCATAATTTAGTATATTTTGGTCTTGATGCGTTTTATTTTTCTGTGCATTGACCAGTTGTTCTCTGTCTACTGAAAGAGTCGGAGTTTTAACATCAGGCTGAAGCTCCACAACAACATTTCTCTCTCTAATGTCTGAGAGAGAAACCACTTTGAAAACCTTTTGTTTGCTAAAACTGTACTTTAGAAATAAAATTGATTGGATTGAGCTCCACCGCCTCCAAGTTTTCCGGGCTTGTGTCCGGCTCACCTCCTTTGTTTCCCGTGTGTGCTGTAAACCTGTGCTCAAGCCCGGATACTTTGGTGGATCTCAGTGACTCTTTCACGACCACGTCTGATCCCACAGGTTCTCTCTCAGACATTAAGGAGACTGTTGTTGTGGAGATTCAGCCTGATGTTAAAAGTCTTTCAGTAGACAGAGAACAACTGGTCAATGCACAGAAAAATAAAACACATCAAGACCAAACTATACTAAATTATGACCCTTATAACAGAGTGAGTTTTTTTAATGGCTTTCTACAGATTGTTTACTATAGATCAGCTGGTCAGATCTGCACAGCTGCTGCACCTCAGAACAAGTTTCTCTATCTCTGTCCATGTTGTCTCCTTCAGGAATTAGAGACACTCTCAAAGTTCATCAGAAGTGCCTGAGTCTGTCTCACATTGTGCCCCAACTCATCCTGGTGGATCGACTTTAAACCTCAAGATAACACCACAAATACTACACTGGTACTACTAGTCTGTGTCCATGTCTCTGTCCATGTTGTGTCTCCTTTAAGTCCACAAATCTCTGGCTGGTGTATTGCCATGGTGCCAAAACCAAGTCTCCAAGTTTCCTGGCTTGTGCCCGGAAACTTGGTGGATCTCAGTGACTCTTTCATGTAACAGCTGGTCTAAGCACAGAAAAACAAAACACATTAAGACCCAAACATACTAAATTATGACCCCTGGGTCATAACATGGAGTTGTAAATGTCAATGCACTATTTATGGATGCAATGCAGCTTTGCATACTTTCCCTACTTTTTGCAAAAAACAATCAAACTGTTAGTTATAAACTTATAACCTATAAGTCATACAGCTACAGGAGCCGGGGCTCGTCCCCGCATGCACGTACCGCATCCTGGGAGGTTTTGCGGGTTCAAACACGGAGGTGTCTCCATCCGTCGACGCTGTGCTGTCGAATAAGCCCCGTTTGCGGTTTTCAGGTGAGATCCAGGCGGACAGCTTTCGCCTCTGTTTACCGTAAGTCTTTAAAAATAACTGCTTCATGTTTTAAACTAGGCCTATAAAAAACAAAACAACAACTTTAGCTGTTAGCTGCTGACACGAACCGAGAGGCGGCCTGAACGTCAAGTTTAGCCGGATATCTCGGACCTTTTAACAGAATTAACTGCATCGACGCCTTTAAAACTGATTAACAGTGATCGATTAATCGACTAAAGTCAGCTGTTTTCTCTAGTTTCCACGGTTGATGCCGTTATCTGTCATTTTTTCCTGTGCCTCCTTCATCTTCCTCCGCCATGAACCCGCTTCTTGTTCAAACCGTTGCACGCCGGTGATTGGTCGAGACCCGGTGATGATGTCAGCACAGCGCCACCTGGCGGATTGGAGTAATTATTACAACTTTGAGCTGGAGGAGAGAGATGCACATGTAAACACAGAGGGAGGTCTGTGTTTATGTTTTATGTTCAGCTGTCAGGCTCCTCTTCTGTGGAACAAACCATTCTGGGTTCGGGAGGCTGACACAGTCAACACTGTGTCAGGGATCCCTCCTCTGTGGCTCTTCCTGAGGTTTCTTCCACCTTTTTCCCTGTTAAAGGTTTTTTGTGGGCAAGTTTTTCCTCACTCGAACCGAGGGTCTAAGGACAGAGGGTGTCACTCCCTGTACAGATTGTAAAGCCCTCCGAGGCAAATGTACTTTGTGACTTTGGGCTATGCAAATAAAATTGATTTGATTTAATTTGATTTGATCTGTGTGTCTATTTCTATTTTCCTGTGAGGTGTCTGCACATAGATGCATAGTTACATACTAATACTAGTAGTATTATATACAAATGGTTTACATTGAGATACTTGTCTGTGTCGCTAGCTGTTAATTTGATCGGTGTACTGGAGAGCTGCCAGGATAGCACCACTGTCAACTGTGTTTATGTATGTATTACAATTTATGTTAAAAGAGTCAAGTGGGATGGGGTGTCTCGGGTCCCATGTGGTTTCCTTTGACGTGGTTAAGGGAGAGATCGGGTCAAAGGTTAAGGGCCATCTGTTGTGGCATCCTGGGAGAGAGGCCTCTCCTTTTCTCTGTCCCTCTTACAATGTTATACTATTGTTGACTTTGACTGCATGGTTCGGGAGAGTCTCATTATTCGGCTGGATGCTTTCTAAGTTTTACTTGATTACGATACTGAACTTATTGTAATACATTTGTTATACAACTAAGACAGCGTCTGCTGAGTTTTTCTTCAAATATCTTCAACTGCATTGCCACTGAATATACTTATTTATTCTTCCCATAGAAGGGAAATTGGGTGTTACAACAGCACAAAGACAGAAGAAAGTACAGGTACATAGAGAAACTTAATACATATATAATAACCAGTATATAAAATAAAAATATAAATAGATGTGCACTGTTGCCTGTATTCAAACTCAAATTACAGGCACAGTACCAACAACTGATGAAGCTGATTCTCTTTAAATTTAGCTTGCACACTGATTTTGGTAAATCCTCAGATATATACAGTATGATCTGAGCATACAGGTGCAGCAAATATTGTAGTGAATAGCTATAACCACCAGGTGTCAGCATTTCATCAGACTGCAATGCCATGTTCTGTTTGGGTGTACGGAAAGTGAACTGCACACAGGTTTGTGACTTCAGCATGCAGAAAATTGTTTCATTTAGAAGGTGTGTCTTGTCAAATGTTAATTAGTGGAATTTCTTGCCTTCTTAATTAATTTGAGACCATCAGTTGTGTTGTACGTTGGCATACAGTAAATGGCCCTCCATCTACTGTAGTAATCCAGATTATGGCAAGAACTACTCAACTAAGAAAATTAATGTTGCATCATTACTTTAAGACATGAAGATCAGCCCATCTGGCAAATTTAAAGAGCTTTGAACATGACTTCAAGTGCACCAACAGTTACCTCTGCCGCAGAGGATAAGTATATTACACTTACCGGTCTCAGAAATTGACAGATAACAACACATCAGATTAGATCCCACATAAATGCTTCACTGAGCCCAGGAAGCAGACACATCAACGGTTCAGAGGAGACTGTGTGAATCAGGCCTTCATGGTTGAACGGCAAAGAAACCATGACAGAGGGAGATCAACAAGAAAATGAGAACTGTTTGAGCCAAGAAACACAAAGGACATCAGACCAGTGGAAATCTGTACTTAGGTCTGATGAGTCCAACTGCTGTGTCTGTGTGAGACACAGAGCAGGTGAATGGATGGTATCTGCATGTTTGTATGTGTGTTTCCAACTGTGAAGCATTGATGAGGAGGTGTGATGAAGTGCTGCATCAGATAACCCGGCCTCCACAAGCACCTAAACCCAATTGAGGCTGTTGTTAAAGCATTTATGGCTGACTACCTTTTCAAGCTGATTAAGACTTTAATGACTCTGGACCACTAAAAAATATACAATTTGCAAGTTAGACCTCTAAACTGGACTCTGCACATTTGGATTTTAAAAACTTTATTACATTGTGGTTTTGCATTTTTAGACCATTAACTGCAAATCATTTAGGCTACAAAATTGTTCATAACAAAGGCACAACCTAATTGCCTTCCTACCTTCCAGGCACAGATTGCTTTCCATTAATTTTCTGTATGCTATGAAAATCATCTTGCAGAGACATGAAAGTTGCTCAAAGGCAATCCAATTACTTATCCCATATGCAACTCCAGAATGGCCAATAATAAAATGCTATACAGCGTTAAAGTGCTCTGGGACTGTGGACTGATTAGATTTGATGGAGCTCTGTTTTCAGCAAAGGAGGAGAGGGCAGGGCAAACGCATGGTTTTGTTTTTTCAGAAAGAATATTTAACATATGTGCATGAATTCCACACGATCCATCTAGTCTAGCCTATTAAGGCTTGATTACTGCCAGGTTTAAGTTAGGTCAAAAGTGTAAAGTTTAGAAAGTTGATTCCAGGTGTCTCTGTATGTAACTTTTTGAGACCCTACACATTGGTTTCTACTTTTATCATGGCTAAATTAATTTAAATTTTTTACATTAAATCCCATTTTCTTGCTCCTTGTTAGTAAATATTATTTGCATACATAGGCCTGATAAATGCAATGCTGCCATGTGGCTTTGTATTGTTCAGTCTGTAGTGGGCTAGGGACAGTGGAGAAATCAAATTTGAATGTTGCTTCATCATCCATTATCTCGTTGTCCGTTTATTATCCATTATTACATATCTTATAGGTTAACATTTAAAGTGAATAGATTCAAAATAAAACTACAAAGTACAACAACAAATCTTGTCTAATGGCAGCTAATTAATAATTCCAGAATTACTCCCCTCTGTGTTACAGCACACTATATTTTATTATTTCTGCACCATGGTACTGCAGCACACTGTGGTAGGCCTACGCTACTGCAACTGTAGCTTTGTTGTATTCTGTTGTCTTGTGTTTATGTGTTAATATAGCACCTATTTATAGCTATTTGTTCATATTTATATGATTCCCACATAATATGTGAGTAGCTTATTATGTACAAACAGTTTTATTGCTTTATGTATATCTTTAAAATATAAACGTCTTTATGTGGATACACAGGATTTCTGATTATTCTTTTTGTTTGCTGAACTTTGAATAGTTATTTGACCTCATCTTTGTAATTTTCTGAGAAAGTATGTGTCAATATGCATGCATATGTCAAATGTGCATAACTATAAATAAACATTTTTGCTTTGGATTTTGCGCACATACACTCTTAACTAAAGCAGCCTTTTGTTTATTGCTTTCTAATCTATCTCTTATTTGCATGTCATGTATTTTCCCTACACATCTGTATCAAATCAAATCAAATCAGATTTTATTTGTATAGCCCAAAGTCACAAAGTACATTTGCCTCAGAGGGCTTTACAATCTGTACAGGGAGTGACACCCTCTGTCCTTAGACCCTCGGTTCGAGTGAGGAAAAACTTGCCGGCAAAAAACCTTTAACAGGGAAAAAATGTGGAAGAAACCTCAGGAAGAGCCACAGAGGAGGGATAGATGTCACATGTACAGAACAAATCAACACAAACATATTGTACAATTACAATGAGTGATAAAATGACAATGAAAAATAAAATAGAGATAGAGAGGCACAGATGCACAGCAGCAGCAAATCATAAACTAACTCTAAACTGTAATGGAGATATAGTAGCAAGAATGACAGTGATAATATATGTAGTGGACGTCATGGACCACAGCAGCAGCCACAATCCACGAGTATCTAGTGTGTCTAGATCTAGTATAAGTCTGATCATAATGTTTCCTATCTATATTTTCATCATCCTCTAGCTTATGTCTAAAAATAGATAATTTTATTGGGGTCATACTTCCCAAAACATAAAAGTTTACAAATGCAAAATCTTTATTAGTAGTATATTTTTAAATGAAAGCATATCATATGATAAAGTCATAACATTAGTCAGGAAAAAAAGAGAGTGTTAAAAAAAGAAAATCACAGAGGAGCGTTTGCTTCCGGATCAGCGTCCCCCGTCGGTTCCCCCTGTTGGAGAACAGCGGCATCTGGGAGGGAGGAGAAAAAGAAACAAGCGAAAGAGAGAGAGAGGGGAGGAGGAGGAGACGGAGGAGACGAAAAAACGACAGGAGTGCAGCGAGGAGAGAGGACGTGAGCACACTGGGAGAGAGAGAGAGAAGAGGTGAGTGATGTGGTATGTGGAGAATTTTCTCGCTTGAGCACAGGGAGCAGCTCCTCGGCGGTGTTATCGAGTTAAAAAACGTGAGTAACTTTCCGTGATCTTCTGTCTGGTGGAGGTGGAGGGAGAGAGGGAAAGAGAAGGGGGCGACGCATTGCTTTTCATCCGAGCAAGGGCCCCGATGTGTTGGGTGCATAAAGAGGCTGCGGCTTTTTTGAGTTGCTCGGTCCGGAGGCTGGGTGTTGTGTTGCGGCTGGTGACCGTTGACTGAGTCCGCTCGTGGTGTCAGGGAATGCGGCCGCTGTCCGCGAGGAACGACCGTTAGGAGGAGAGCGAGAGGCTGTCGCGAGCGTCCCGCCGTTGACCGCTTTGCTTTAAGGTTAGCTGCTATGTTAGCAGGTTTATATGAATAAAACATCAACACAGACTATATTTTTTATATATATTTATATATATATATTACTATAAAGTAATATATAATCTTTTAAATATGTGTTATCTTCATGTAAGGGGGCCCTGTTAGCAGGTAAGTAACGAGAAGTTCACCGTTAAATTTAGCCTCACCTAAATCTAAAACACCTTTTATTACGTTTATTAAAGCTGATATTTAATGTCACAGTGTGCACATTTCTACATACATAAACATAGATTGAGGTTTAACTTCATCTCCTGCAATAACATGAAGTTTAGCTTGTGTTTATAGCCAGTAAATATATACCAAAACAATACAGGTTGGTGTAAAGCAGCTTGTATTCTTCTATATTATCAATTAATTTATGTTTTTTTTTTTTTAATGAGAGAAGTCAGACTGCTTGTTTTGTCCTAAACCAAACATATCTAAATGTTTACTTACATAATGGAGCTAGAATGAGCAATCAATTGCTTAAAACAGTTCATGTATTATCACAATTGTTCATTGATTTTTATGCCGATTCAATAATTAGTCCAGCACCAGTCGCCTGGTGACAGGTCGGCTCGTCCCGTCCTTTTGGTTCCCATTCAGAGATGCTCCCATCTTCCCTGACTCATGCCTGGATCCTGCGTCTCATCCCATCATCATCATCATCATCTGTTTGGCACAGAGCTACAATCTAAGTAATAAAGAGGTTCATTGTGATACAAACAAGCATGAAGGAGGTTATTCTCCTGACTTGCCCACATTAAGTGGAATAGTCTGGGGGGGCTATGGGCCATGCAGGCCCCTGGGGTGCTGGTGCTGGTGAGGCTTGTATCGGTGGACACGGCCATCTAATCGTTTCCAGCCTTGCTCTGGTAATTCCTGCCAGGCCCCTTGAGATAATATGCCTGTTTGTTTTATAAAAATAAGGAGGCACTTAATGGCTTGTTTATGCCGTGCGATTTGAGGAATGATGTGGATAACTATCTCATTTATTTTCTTACAGAGAGATCAGGAGGTCAGAGATAGACTCTTATTGACTCCCCTTTTTTAAAACGCTCCCATGGGCTGGATTTGTTGTTGTTGTAGGAGTGTTTGAACTTGTGAAACCGTGCCTGATATTACGTGTTTCTGTGGAGCTGAAAGATGTTGACAATAACATGAACCACCAGAGGACCTGTCTGCTTTTTTCGGAGTGCACCGCTGAGGTTTCTCTACCTCCCCCGTCGCCCTGTCTCCCTGCCTTTTACCCTCCTGTTGACACTGGCACTCATTCACGAATTTTGCATCACATTTGCAGCCGTGCATGCTCTTCCTCGTTTGACGTCCAGGACGAGGTGTGCAGCGCAACGAACAAAACCCTGCGTTTAAATGTCATGTTTTTTAAACCTTCTATTTGACTATTTAGTCTAAACACTTTGATGGTAAACAGACAGTACTCGTTATTTCAGGCGGCGGTTGTGGCAATCTTTTACATACAAGATTTACGCTGCGGCATTTGGTTTGCTGAGTTTATTAGTGCAATCCACAAGAACGAGTGTGTCACTGGCTGTACCACCGGAGTTGAAATGGTGCACTGTCATCCTCTGTCCTTCCCCGTCACTGCCTCCCTCCCTCCCTCCCTCTCTATCTATCCTTGCAGCCTCCTTCCTTGCCCTGCTGGCTTGCTCCTCATCCAGACCTGGCCCTGGTCTGCAGAGTGTGTTCGTGTGTGGATACATGATGTCATTACTAATTGCTCAGGGCTCTCGGGCTGTTAACTTGGTTTATATTCTGCCCCTCTCCCTCCTTTTTCTGCTCTCTTTTTTTCACTTCATTACTCTCCCTCCTCCCTCTGTAGCATTTCTATACATCAGGACTTGCTGAGTGTGGAAAAAGTGACTTGGACATTTATGGGCCAAGTTTTGGGCCAAGCACTGCAGACTGTTGTGCTTGTGTTTGTTTAGTTTCGGTGCCTGAGTTTCAACATCTTCTTCTCCTTCTGCTGAGGTAGCTCTGTGAAAGTCAAAATAAAAGAAGACCTGCATGCGTTTAACCATACACAGTGTACACAGTGAACATGTACAGGGACACAAATAGTGATTCGGTAATGTAAGCTGTCACTTTGCGAAGCTGTGAGCATGTCACACGCCCAAAAATACCCCACGATATCTTAGCTCACCCCAAAGTGCTCTGGAGATTGGATGTAATTATGTGTGTGTGTATGTGTGTATGTGTGTGGTGTTGGGACTTTCTTGCCTTACGGCACCAACCTGTTAGTCTGTGTGTGGTCGAGGTCACAGCTGACGATAAGGGATGGTGAAAGTGTTCATGTGCATACGTGTGTGTGTGTGTGAGTAATCAGATAAAGAGTTTAGAGATCTGTTATCACTGCCCTGTTTTTTCTGTGAAACAATACCACTGGTCCAAACTAGTGTGTGTGTTTGTGTGTGTGTGCAGGCATGTGCATTTCTCTGTGCAGACCAGATTGGACGGATGAATGATGAATTGAGGACAGCAGAGAGTAGATTCATGCCAGCCTGTCAAGTTGGCAAGATAAGCAGGCTGCAGTTTATTTGTGTGTGTTTATGTGCAGTGTCGAGGCTGTTTTGTGTGTGTGTGTGTGTGTGTGTGTGTGTGTGTGTGTGTGTGTGTGTGTGTGTGTGTGTGTGTGTGTGTGTGTGTGTGTGTGTGTGTGTGTGTGTGTATTGTCAATCTTTTTCTCTCTTCACTTTACTCTTTCAGCCCCCCTATCGATGCCTCTCAATAGGGTTATTGTGCCCACTGTCAGGCAGCCTGCAGTGTGTGTGTGTGTGTGTGTGTGTGTGTGTGTGTGTGTGTGTGTGTGTGTGTGTGTGCATTGTTGTTGCAGGGAGCAGACAGCCGTGAGGTGTGTTTGAACAGAGAAGGAGCACAGAGGCCCTGTTCATCCTGTAGGGTGTGAAACTGAATGATAGGGCCCCCTTTCTGTCTATCCGTCTGTCCCTCTGTCTCACTCCCTCTCTCTCTCTCTCATGCTTCATCCCGATCTCCTTCTTTTTTCCCTGTTTTGCTTTGCATCTTTGTTTTCTCGCTGTGTGTGTGTAACGTGTCAGCTCCTGGCAGCCCTCGCTGATCGGCTGTCTACCTGCTGTCAAGCCCGCCTCGCGATTAGATCGTCAGCATGCGTGTTATTCTGCCTACAAATTGCGCGTGGAAGCGGGCGAGCTCGGACAGTTTTTCCACTTTTTTAAGGGAACACACACACACACACACACACACACACACACACACACACACACACACACACACACACACATTCCCACTCTTCTGTTTATATGTTTCGGTTTCTGATGTTGTCTTTTCCACATCGCTGCACTTTCACACGTATAACCCCCATCACTCCTGGTTCAGCTGCATAAGGGTTTTTTTCTGCCTCTCCCTCTCGTCTCTCGCTCTCTCTCTCTCTTTCTCTCTCTCTGACCTTCCTCTCTTACTCTGTCTGCCTTTCAAACACACACACACACACACACGTCGTCATACGCTATGAAAGCCCGAACGTGATGAAAGAGACTGTAAAGGCCGGAGCCCCAGGTGCCTCTCTAAATGGCCTACTGCAGCAACTTTAAGGATTTCTGCTGCGCTGTCTCAAAACAAGGATTGACTCCGACTTGATGGTCTGCACTTCGCTCCTCTTATCTTCTATCCTTTCCTACATTCACCGGGAACAACTTGAGTAGATAGACAGACGTTCAACCTTTTAGCAGGCAGCTCCGGAGCTCACAGAATATGATAGCACGGCCTGCCAAGTGAAATATTTGCAGCACACTGACAATTAGGAAGCACGCAGCGCGCCATTCAAAACACCTCACATGCAGTTAGTGTTATGCTGTGAGGGATTAGTGACTGGTCGGTTGGATGTTTTTGCATCCTCCTCCATAAAGGAGGATAATTAGCATCTCTGGACTCACTGTTTATACTCGGGTTGTGCGACCTGTGGTGCTACGTTTGATGTTCTTTTGTAGCCCAGAAGCTCTTAAACCTCTCACGTTTACAGCGTCTTCTGTTGCCTTTAATTTGTTATGTGGATATTTTGTGATTAGCGTCTGCTTGAGGCTTAAATGCGGTTGGCAAAAAACTGGAAACATTAGCAAATCAGACATATTACTTACGGTCTGAGACCAAAAGAGCTGTTAAATCTCTTATTTTGAAATGATCCCAGGCACATTTGAGAAAGGAAATATTGGTGTTTACGTCTCTTCTAGTTGAGGTGGGACGAATAATTAGTACGGCGGTATGTTGCAATGAGGTCTCTTGTAATACATTATCAATACCCTTGCACTAATGCAGATTGCAGCTTGCTTTACTGCGTGCATTTAAACTCTGGAGCTGTTCTGCTTTCTGCCGGGTCAGCCTTTCTACCGCTTTATGGCTGTTATGTGTTTTGAAAGGGCTCGGACCGAATACGTTTCTACATATTTGTTTTGATCCGAGCTGTAAAAACACTTCATGTGACAGTGATTAAATTCATTATACAAAGAATTAATACATCCTGGCGGACGTTTTTTTTGCAGATATTGTACGTGACTGTGTTGCAACTGTTTTAGGGGTGGGAAGTTACAAAAATCCAGGTGATAAATCACCACCGTTATTGTGTATAGTCATAGTTAGTTACATCCCCAACTGTGAATGATGAATATAAGATGAGTACAATTATGAAACAAGTCATATCACAACTGTTTTTAATTAAAATGACTTTAGATTGATCAAGTTACTTGATATCGCCTCCATCATTCTCACAGGCCGGGATACGGTGATCGGCATGTAACCATAGTGACTTACCCTTTGATTCGTGGTCGGATGTTTAGAGCTTAAACTATCAGTTGATTCACTAAGGGGTTGATTAACAGGAAGTTAATGCAAATACTTTTTATAATCAAATAGTTTCGGTCAATTTTCAAGCAAGACTGTCAAACATTCATGATTTGCTGCTCTTCCATCATGATGATTTGCTTTTTAGTGAACTGAATATTTTGTCTGTCGTGATGTTAAGACGTCATCATGCTGTGCACATACTGTATGTTTTCTTTCTCTTACCCCTCTTGTCTTGTGCTCAGTTTACTTACCGTGTGACTAAACATGCCTGAACAATAGACACGCTCTCGACAAACCGCACGGTGTGAAATACAGTACCACGGTCAGTTTGCTGAAAGGTTAATGTTTGATTTCCTAAAGTGTATTAATCCGCCCGTATTAGCGGACGTGTTCTTTTATTTCTGGTGCGGTTGCTCTTGTATATTAAAAAAAACAAAAAACACTGCAGCAAACCTCGCTCACAACAGCTTTTATAGGCTATAACTTCCCCCGCCGCTCCCTCGCGTTGTAACAAATAACCTCCAGAGGATGTGGATTGTATGGAACCCATTCCTGCGTGATGAATGCGCAGGATGACAGGTGACAGGAATGTTGAATCACGATCTAAGTCATTGTGGTGATTTTTGACGAGAAAAGTTCCTCGCGTCAGATCATTTCCTGCGGTGGGAGTAATAATAAGTTCACATCTGTGGTCAGGATGCGATGCCTAATTCTTTTACCGTGATTCATAAAACTTGCAATAAGATGAAAAATATGTTTTATTAGGGCTTCGTGTAATTGAACTGTGTAACTTTGATAAACCGCACAGCGTTGGAATTCGCCTCTTGGCTTTGCACTGACTTGGCAAAACAAGTGGAGAGGGGGGAGTCTTGGCCCCCGTGTGTGTGTGTGTGTGTGTGTGTGTGTGTGTGTGTGTGTGTGTGTGTGTGTGTGTGTGTGTGTGTGTGTGTGTGTGTGTGTGTGTGTGTGTGTGTGTGTGTGTGTGTGTGTGTGTGTGTGTGTGTGTGTGTGTGTGTGTGTGTGTGTGTGTGTGCTCGTCCACCAGCCGTGGTCAGCTAGCTGTATCATCACTGTCCAAAACCAATGTCCTGTCAGAGAAGAATGCTCTGCTAATGTTGGGAAACAACAACCTCCAATGGTAGGAGAGAGAGAGAGAGAGAGAGCCATTGTGTGAGAGGAAGAGATGACAAGAAGAGCGAGGGAGGGGTTGATTTAAAGTATCGGAGAGCAAGCGATCATTGCAGTGGTGTCTGTGGTTCCTTTGGCAGAGATGGGACATTCCTTTTCTGATGAGTCACTCTGTCTCTCTCTCTGGTCAGTTTCCCCCTCCTGACATCTCCTGTACACCTTTCCCCACCCCTCTCTCCTCTCTTTATTTTCTGGCTGTGTCCTCCTCTCTTTTGGCTAATAAGTCAAAAAAGATCTCCAGCCAATCAGGTCAGACTCGCCTGTGATATTAATACAAACGGTGACATTATCATGGAGCAGCTTGCCACAGGCTTTCCAATGAAATCTGAGATAACAAGGCCATGTTGAACCCACACAGAGGAACACACACACACAGAGGCCTGAGTAAGAGCTGTGTCGTTTGCGTCTAGACTTCCCTGTCCTCTCGGATGTCCTGTCACATCTCAGCTATATATAGTCCACATAGTCTCTCCGCGGCTTCTGCCCTTCGCCTTGTATCCGACGGGCCTTTTGTGCATGTGCTCATTCATCTGTCTTTCTGTTTGTTTTTCACAGAGAAAGGAAGAAGGGTTGTTTTTTTTGTTTTTTTTATGTCCATCGCTACTGAAAAAGACAAAAGGGAGCTGTAGCCTAATGCCTGCAATCAAGCAGCAGAGAGATGGAAGCAATGAAAAAAGAGTGACTGTGAGCTATCTTCAGAGCTTACAGCCTGATTGTAAACATATGGAAAATAAAATATCCTAAGAAGAGGAGATATTTGGGTATTAAAGAAGGAGAGAGAGAGGCTCGACGTCTGAATTCTAACTTCATATTGTTGACGTAGCTTCACTGAGCTGGAGGAGGTGAAGTTTTCGTTCTGCAACTATTGATTTAATTGCATCAAACGACAAATATCTCCGGCAAATTCACTCAGCTGTAGCCAATTAGCAGAACTTCAGTTCATTAGTGAAACTACAAAATGCAACTGTGTGTCTGTTTTTGTATTTCACACACACACATCACTCTGTGTTATCAGAATTTTTTAGAGGATGGAGAGTGGACCGTGTCGTGAAGGTCAAAAACACAAAAATAATAGTGACTCCTAGTCTAGGTAACAATCGAGGCGATGGCATCGCATCGGTTTCAGAAACACAGCAGCTAGGTAGCTCGTCAATAATCAATAATCGCGTTGAAATGACTGACAGCTGTCAGATTTTGAACAGCAGCTGGAATCTACCAGAAAAACTTTGGAGCATATCATATATTAAAAAATATTATCTGATAGTTGTTTACCATAACCAAATATCAGTAAGTATAACTTTTTTGACTCTTGTGATCGTTTTTGAATATTAATGAGTGTGTGATATTGATCGAAATGGAAAGGAAATAGTTGCCGTTCCCACAGCCCTGCTGTCAGATCTCATTCTGTCACTGTAATGGAAATAAAGAAGGCTGATGGAAAAAGACAGCGGCACGACTCTTCAACACCCTCAACTCCGGCGTTCCGAACTGATTCTGAACCAGACGCTCCTCTGCTTTTGTCCGGTGTGATCGACCCTCACGGCACTGTCAGCAGGAGACGCTCCTCAGCTCAACTCTGACCAGGACACGCAGGTTTCGGACTGTTTTCACACCACAGATGATGATCAAAGGTGTTAAAGTGAGTACAGGAAAAACACAAGACTGCAGAGTTATGTAACGCTGAACTAAGCTGCAACCGATCAGAGGCCTTGAGTGTTTCTAAAAAAGTATTTATTGATAACAAATAGCAGGAACGCATGACAAATTTAAAATACAGACGTGGCGCGACTTGTTGTTGTCTGACTCCACTGCTGGCACCGCCGGTTGCCTTCAACATCGCGTCCAGGAAAGAGCTGTGGTCTCATTACGGCGAAGTCGCGCTGGCTTGCACGACTGGCTCATGTGTGTTCCACAGAGCGAGCAGGCCTTCAGGGCCAGAACGAGACTTCCCTGCTCGCACTGTGTGTTATTGCCTGGTGTCAGTGTGTTCTCGGTGTAGTCTTTCTCCCCCGCCCCCCCCTCCCACGACCTCCCCTCACCCACAGGAAAGAGGGTCTGGGTGGGGAAGGAGGAGGGTGGAGGGAGGGGGGTGGTGTATCTGGGAATGGGGGAGGGGTTGGAGCACGCCCGTTACCAAGTTTCCCAAGTCCAGGAAATCGTCTCTTGGCTTCTGTTTCTGAAATCTTTCTACACCACGTCACAGGATTTTCAAATCTGTGAATGTGTGCAGAACTTTTTAACCCCGTCACCCCCGTGGTGGTGGTGGTGTTTCAACCGGACTCAGAAATAATCAGTGCATGCTCTGCATTTACTCTGTAATGTCCCAGTTACAGTCGGGGAAGTGTTATACTGCTGCGGGCGAACAAGTGACTTCACAGAGCGCTCTGTCACGGGTGACACATTTTTATTTAACGCTCTATGTATAGACTCACTCTCACCTTTGTTTGCGCTTCGTTTAACCTCTCACCGCCGTGGATTTTAGTTTGTTCGGGGTCAGTGAATGCATCGTGTACACACATGCTCTCACACAAATGACCATCACTCACCTTTATTACCTGTGTGTGTGTGTGTGTGTGTGTGTGTGTGTGTGTGTGTGTTTGCTCCTTCTGTTGATCGATCTGAGTTTTCTTGCCCCCTAGTCGCCCTGATCCACCCACCCAAGGAAGAGAGACATGCCTGAGATTCTTTGGCACACCCTGAAAAATTCCTCACTGTTTTCCTTTCCTTTGTGGTCATTTTTTTTTTTTTTTACTTTCCCGCCCTCGGAAACCACGCCAGCGGGAAAATGATACCTTATAGCTGTATGTATACAGTACACGGAGGCGTTTATAAATTCAACACAAACACGGAGACCTTTAAGTGTCGGAGTGTGCGTTAAACTCCGAATTATAGTGAAGCTATTTCCGTCCGTCCTTCGCACTCACTATACACGGCTGCTGCAAGGACGATGTACGGCCATGGAAGCTCGCTCCAACCACAGAGCTCTCTCTCTCTCTCTCTCTCTCTCTCTCTCTCTCTCTCTCTCTCTCTCTCTCTCTCTCTCTCTCTCTCTCTCTCTCTCTCTGCATGCAGTGCCTAAGTGTGTGTGTGTGTGTGTGTGTATGTGTGTGTACGTGCATGTTGGTGTGTTTGTTTGTCGGTACACAAGATTGTTTGTTTAAGCTGCAGCCTCAGTCAAAGTGTTACTTTGTCTCTGTTATTTCCCGCTATTGACAATACAAGAATACACACACACACACACGCACACACGCACTCTGGCCCTCCTTGCTGTTTGACCCTTCCGCTGTTATTCTGGATATATTCAGGAGATTGCTATTGTTTTTTTCCCTGCTTCCTCCTCGTTATAACGGACACACACACACTGAGTTTGGGGAAATGTATTCTCCAGCCTGTAGCACACCGGACTGGACCACCAGTCACCGGGTCGTTTGTTAGCTCAGCAGGCGGCTTGACTGATGTGTAGTATTTTTTTTTCTTATACTCCACCGACTAAAGCTACTTTTATCCTTGAAAAATATTTAGCCACGGCTCGCTATTCATATTGGATTACTAAGAATAACCTGAGCAAACATGCTCTGTTTTGTGAGAACCTCTAATTGAATGTGGCTCAAGGTGCACGACACAAAGCAGAGAGGAACGAGTTCATGGAAAACAGATGCAAACTTAGCTCTGTTTAATTTTTGTCAAAGAATAAGTAGACTGTCTGAAGCTATAAAAAAAAAAGTTTATAAAACTGTTTTTAAAAAGTGAAAGCGATCGCTAAGATTTCTGTTTTCTCTTTTCAGAACTTTAATCCACAGTTTCGGAGGAAATGCTGCATTGCCACTTTCCTTAAGACTGTGGTTCTGATCAGCTAACAAAGCTGCAGTTTGGGGATCTGAGTGAACCAACAGGCACATAAAACATCAGGGAAGTCTGCAATGCAGGCTGGTCTGAAGCCATTTAGAGCTTTTTATACAATCAAAAAGCCTGAAAATCAATTGTTATTAATACAGGGGAGCAAGTGTAGTTCAGTTAAATATGCTCTGTTTTAGTTTGGGTCAGGAGGCGAGCAGCCAGACTTGAAAAAAAGTTTCTTTAAGTGCATTAATATAGATTAAATAATAGGCTTTATGGGGGATTGAGTTTGACATAATGCTTGGCATTAAGAGCTGTATGCCTGCCTATATGTATTTGGTCAGCATTGTTGCAAACTTCCCAGTCTTGTAGTGGAAGTAGTTTGCAGCTGGACCCGGCCTACTGCGCAGCCAATCATAATAAAGCCAAGAAAGATCTGGGAAGATTGCCTGCTATTGTACAGCTGGCTTACACGTTCGCGTCCTGTTCCAAAAAGTTAGAAAAACACCCAGTTGCGTTTCTTATCCTTCTGGGTGCCTTTTTTTTTCCACAGGCCCCGATCTCTTGACTTGACTGCGACAGTTCTGCTTTCTTGTCAGTCTTTTTTGGTAACAGATGGAGTTTCTCACAAGTCAAAGTGGGGTGGGGGGACAAGAACAGGAGGAGGGGGGGCTGTAAATCAGGGTTGTAAGAAAGAAAAAGGGTGGTTTTATGAGAGTTTACAGACCTTCTTCACTTTTAATGAGAAAAGACAGCAATTCTCTTCTAGACACAAAAAACAGAGAGAGAGGAGGAGAGGAGGGGGGTGAGAGGTAGAAGATGAATGTAGTGGAGGCAAGGAAAGGAAATGGGCAAGAAAAAGGGGATAAAGGAAAGAGGTAAAAGTCAAGTGGGATTAGCAGAGGGAGCTGGAATGGCGAGAGAACCTTGAGAGGGAAAGGCAGGAAGGAGGGATGAGAGGCCTATCAAACTGTTGGCAGGCATCCACTTGGCATATGAATTTAAAAGCAAGCTCTCTCTCTCTCTCTCTCTCTCTCTCTCTCTCTCTCTCTCTCTCTCTCTCTCTCTCTCTCTCTCTCTCTCTCTCTCTCTCTCTGCCTCGCTCCGTGCAGAGTCTGGTAAACTTTGGTGGTCACGTACAAAGAAAAAGAAACAGAGAGAGAGAGGTGGAGCGTTTGCAGCTGCTCCCTTCATTCTTGCTGGTGCCAGACCCCCCCCAACATACATGACACACACACAACAGCACGGACTCGGTGGGTCAGCAGGCCAGAAGTCAAAGGTCACTGTCATGCTGTGACACATCCTAGATCGTATTACCTACCCCCCTGGATGTGTGTTTTTTGTCCGTGTGTGTCTTTAACGTAGAGAGTCCGCCTGTCTGTCTGCGTCTTCGTTTTTTTACAAGTCCATGTGGAAGCTTCACCCGCATATTTACTGTTCATGTGTGTTCATGAATGAGTATTTGTCTCTGTGCGGCGTCTCCCAGTGCTGCCCTGCCCACAGAGGGGCCCTGTAATTATGCCTAGACCCCCTCGTCCACAGCAGAAGACTGCAGGGAGCCCTTCATGGCTGCTGAGGCCTAAACCAGCCGCCACGATCACTGTCATTCCATCCAAATTGAAGCCATATCCAGATGTAGTTTGGGATTGAAAGTTAGAGATTTTTGGTGCATGCTTGCTGCTGAACTCAAACTCCACCCCAGTGTGAAAACGTTTACATTTTACATCTGCAGGAGAAATGATACGGCAGCTTCGGTGCGGTCTGCAGTCAGTGTTTGAACGGTGACACAGTTTTGTTGTTTTGGCTCGCTCTCTCTCTCGCTCTCTGATGAGACGATCACTATGAGGTTAAAGTGGTAACTTTAAAGGGCAACTCTAGCGATTTTTACACATCAAAGTATGTTTACGGGGCTCGGGGAGTTCTGCTGCATATTTGGGAGAAAAAAGTTGCATAAAGCAAAGACGTGGCTCCAGAGGGAGACGGGTGAAGACTGATGAATCGACTCGAGTCAGCGTTGGTTTGAGTTGAAGACGACAAGTTTGAAAATGTAAAAAAAACAAACCTCAACTCTGCTGGAGGTTAGGAACTCAGGGTTGTATTAACTGTTACTAATATAGCACACACAGCCCGAGTTGCATCGTGGTTAATGTAGGAGCCAGGTTTTGACAAGGAAGAAGAATGCATGGTAGATGAACGATGATATGTGTGATTCTGCTGCATAGTCCAACAATAGAATATGTAATATGTGGAGAACTCTTTTAAGCTTTAACTTCAGGGCCTACTGATGACGTGTGAAGAGAGATCTGACTCGTCTTATTTTCATATTCCAGAAATGAAACAGCCACATCACACACGCATGATGTTGGTAAACACGTACCACCACCATGATGGATGGCCGGCTTTCGTACGCAGCCAAAACCCGTACGTTTGAACCGTTAGCCGACCAGTGTCGAGTCTGATTCTAGCTTCGTCGGTTGGCTCAGCTTCAGTCCTGTCAGGCCGCGTTGATGGCTGAGATGCATCAGCGTTTCTTCGAGCTGTTGTTTACCATGTCAGATCTTTGTCGTCGCTTGCTGAGACTGCTGAGCTCCAGAAAAAAACACCCGAGAACCTTAACCCCGAGCCAGAAAGCAAGTGTTACTATGACGACCGGCAACCACAATTTGTCATGTCATTAGCTGCGGCATACTGTAAATGCATGTTTATGCACGTGTGATTTTGATATTTATTGCTCTGATGTGTTGTGAAACATAAAATAAAGTAATGGAAATGTCAGAGATCTGTTTTTAATGTGAGTAGATGAACAATCATATGATAAATCTTGGTCTGTTCTCAAGGCTCCAGAGAGCAGTGCTCTGCTCACAAACATGTCTCGTTTATCCTCTGCCAGGCTGCTTGTTTTTTGGTCTTTCTGCTCTGATTTTTGGACACCCATGCCCGGCTGATGTCGACCTTTGTCCCCACAGAAACTCCTTATTAGCTTCATGTATACTTGAGATCATTTGTGTATAAAAATCACCAGGAGGTTTTCAGCAGTGAGCTGCTTGCGCACATGTGCCTCCAATCCGGTCGTGGGTTCCCAGGTTGCGGTGACAGATGGGTTGAATTGTATGTAGCATGTTGGATTGTTGTTTGTTTAGACGATCTGGCAACTTTGGATGACGTCAGATGAACTCCGTGTAGGATGACTGTTCATAAGTTTGACAGCGTTTCCCTGTGGTAAACAACAAAGGGAGATGACCTTGAAATACCGGAGAACTGCGGGAAACCCGGGAGTGTTGGCAGGCATCACTGAAAGTCACCGCCTTGACCTTTTCACTTTAAATTCACTGTGTTGGAGCCAAAACAAGCCACCGTCCCATTGCAGGCTACACAATATTTGTTTGTCTCTGTATCAGGACAAACTGCAGCGACTCTAATGCTGACAGCTGCAGGGTGGTATACCTCTATCACAGATCCATCCCGAACTGCCAGGTCAGCAGGGACACTTCATGGGAAATGATTCATACGGTTTTAGTGTCGACACCCTTTCATACAGATACTTTCTCCCACACACACAAACACGCGTGTTCCCAGGTATGTAGACTTGTTGCAGCAGGATTGAAGGAACAGAGCAATGCCTTGTAATTTTAATCCCAGAGTGCAACATTTTATTTTTTATTTTTTTATTGCTATTTTATGATGCACTTTTATTCATCAGCCCTCTTCCGTCGTCTCTGTCCTTGCCAGCTTTTATACTCGAGCTCTCTGGGGGGGTTTTATGTTCGCGTCCGTGTGTTTCTCTGTCGATTGTGCATACATTCACACAAAACTGATCTGCGCCTTTTTTCAAAGTGATCCCTAAAGACCGAGCGCTACCACAGTTGTTTAAACTAACATCTGACATAATATCTCCATCGTAGCCGTGGCTTAAACCATCAGAGGAAAGACATTACCGTACACACAGCTGGTTTGAGGTCAAAATTATACGGCTGTTCTTCAGATGGTTTACTTTTTTTTCTTCTTCTCCTTTTACCACATGCAGTGTAACACCTAGTGCTGCCAGACAAACCAGATGTTGTTTGTCTGTTAATGCCAGTAAACACAAGTATTGACTCAGTATTAAGGTTGCTCTATAGCCTGCGTACTCTAGAGGTATGCACTATTCATAACTGTGAGTCGTTACATAAACCTGTGCAAATGTAAATGTTACGTAAGCCTGGACTTTCATTGTTGCCTATTGTATCTTTGATGTACACTCTTTAGAAGTTGGGAGGAAAAACATTTGCTTTAATCTCGACCACATGAGACACGACCTCATGGCCCTGTTGGCTTAGAAATATTTTCTTTGAGTCCCTGACCTGATAATATTGACTTTCTTGCTCAGTTTATTTGTAAAACGATGTGACAGATCGATTCATTTGTTGGAAAAACACATTCCACTAAGCATGGAAAATGCCAAAAATATAGAGCTAGGCTAATTACATCTCTGCCTTATTGCATACATAACTTGGTTTTCGACGGTCAGGAAAGCAGCAACTCGCACAAAATAATACAGTTAGCTCGAGAGTAGGAACTAAAATGGTTTTCTCTGTGCAGAAGTGAACTGTTCAAATATAATCTGAACAGGTGAGTTGTATAAAAAATCACCCTCAGTACAGTTGTCATAAACAGGGAAATTCGTTTTTTGTCCCAGGCTGTAAACATGTTTATTTCTGCTGTGAAGTTGGACATTTGAACATGAGGACTGACTCACTTCCGGAGCCAGCCTCAAGTGGACGTTTAAGGAACTGCAGTTTTTAGGGCTTAGCCTTCATTTCCCAGCCATGGAGGTTGCCTCTTGTTCTAAATCCATGGCTGCTGATTCTTTTTTTTTTCATACAACTCACAACACACACCACAACAGCTGCAGGCTCCGTGGCCTTCATGTACAGCGTATCAGGCTCTGAAAATGTCAGTTGTTACGTCTGTTCATTGATGTTCAAAACCGAACGAAGGCTGAAATATGTCCGAGGCTTAAGATAGGATCATTAAAGGGGAAGGAGAGAGTAGATAAGGATGGGGGAAGAGGACAGCCTGTCAGCAGAAGTGTTCGTGCTTTAGTCTTCACGCTGGGATTCGAGGACTTGTGCAGAATCTGCTGTGAGTTCAGTCATTATGCAGACAGATAAAGGGAATCAGTGAAGGGTAAACCGAACCTTAGGGGGAAAAAAAGTCTCCAAATGGCAGCATTTAAATAAACACACCAATGAGCTAGTTTCAGTGTTCAAGCCAACGAACGCTTGATGAAATGTCAAGATTGTTCTTGCAGCCATCAGCACACGTTTACCTTCAGCCCCGCAGCTGATACTGATTAAATCTTTAAATGAGGTTGATTAATTACTAATATTCTTAATTACCTCTTTGAAAAAGTCAGCGTCAGCTGTTAGCTGAATTAAAATATCCCTGTGATGGGATAACATTTCTCTCATTAGTTACAACTTTATCCCCCCCAAATCATTCCAGGTGTTTTTCCAGCCCCTCAGCCAGGGATAAGTGGAATTTTATGGTCCACTATGCTGATTATCCTTTCACCACTCGTAGAGGTTGTGTGTTTGGTGAGTCTCTCCACAAGTCTTGACTGCATTATGCAGTAATGTGTGCGTGTGTGTTTTGGTTGTTGGAAAGCAGAGAAGAGGGAGTTTACAAGTCTCCTGTGGCAATAACTTTATGATGGTTCCAGTCAGAGAAGGGTTGGCAAGACTCTGCACCCAAGAAAGAAATATGAGCCCGATACGAAATGAGCCTTATGTTCACGCACGTATACCAACACACACACCTTGTGTATTAATGTTTGATCGAGGTTGTGAATAATTGATGCGTCTTTATTATTTGTCCCTCTGGTGTCCTGCGGTCCTCCGTCTCTCTCGGTCCACCCCTCCCTCCCTTCCTCTCTCATTAATTCTGTTTTATGTTTGTCTATCCCTCAGGACGCTGCCGCTTCACTGAAGCCCTCGTGATTGGATGACGAGAAAACCACCGACTACCAGCATGGACGCGCTCCATCCTGGAGTTTCCCACAATCCTTAGTTCTCTGGTAAGTAGTAACTATAAAAGGGTTTTTTTGTTTTCAAGTCGGCATGTTTTGAACATAAAAATAGACTCCAATATAAACCCTCCGAGCTTTTAGAAATCGTTACTTTTCCTGTCAAAACTAAAAAACGCCCGCTTGGTTCTGCTTTCATTATTTACAAGCGTTGCTAATGGTGTTGTCTGTAAATATGGGATAGCGTTCAGACACGGTAATGCTGTGGGATTAAGACGCATTTAGAGGTATCTCTCTAAAACTAAGATATGCTCAGCTAACCCCAGTAAAGTTAACTTCATAACACTTTTATGTAAGCGCATTTCTGCCCACTGCCATAACACTTCATAATGACTCCCCTCTGTGCAGAGAGAGGAGCCTCACTCTGTGATATTGGATGTAGACATTTGACACATAACTTGCACTGACTCATTCTTGCACAGAGTTTATGTATATTCTTTTTTGCATATTTCTTACATGGATAGAACAATAAGTTCTTCCATCCCTCAAACTTTTAAAATTCT
Organism: Collichthys lucidus; assembly: GCA_004119915.2. Classification (NCBI taxonomy): domain Eukaryota; kingdom Metazoa; phylum Chordata; class Actinopteri; family Sciaenidae; genus Collichthys; species Collichthys lucidus. The sequence continues at coordinate 6,386,469 of CM014080.1, forward strand.
ATTTATACTGCAATAATACACTTTTTTTAAAATTATTGTTGTGTTTTGTAATACTTCCTTCTTACTTAATAACTGTGGCTGCAACACAAGAATTTCCCTTCAGGGATCAATAAAGTAATCTATCTATCTAAAAGACTTCATAGATTCTCTTTTATTTTGAAGAAACCTAAGCTGGGTTTTTTCTGCATATCAGTAAATCACCAAATTGGAACTTTATTGTTGTTAACTTTAACTACCCGTCAGGTACCACCTCAGCTTCAGAGCGTGAAACAGGGAAAGCATTAACATCCTATAAACATCATGCTCTGACCCAAACAGCACTTTAGCGCTGTGATCATAATGTGTTTTGATCTTTTAGGCTTTGAAAAATATTCTTAAAATCGACCTTACTACTAGCAGGGAATATGCCGTCCTCTGTACATTCACTGGATGATCAGGACGTACAGTTGAAGTGCCAAACACGAACAGTTCTTCACCAGACAAACAGAAAGCCCCCATGAATTCATTAAATCCTTCTCTGCTTAAGTTTCTGAATGCTTCTTCTACAGTATCAATTGGATGTCCATGGCGTTTGGAGCCCCTCCACTGCCTGCACAGTGTTATGCTGTCTCCATAGTAACAAGCTGTAGTTGGGTTCCACGTGGATGAATGCAGTCTCCGAGGGCAACCCAAGAAGCACTCAGGATTCTTTGCATTCTTCCTCTGATCATTCTTGTACCTTTTTTTTTTCCCCCTCCGGTGGCGTTCAGATCTGCAGCTGAGTCTACTGAACCTTGAACCGTGACCAGCGCAAGTCTATGACTGACTTCCTGTCAGGTACAACACACACACACACATAAACACACACACACACACACACACACTGATGCACACGAGCTGTCACGCATGCTGTCTTTGTGTTCAGTTGGAATGAAAACCTCCATCCTCCCACTGCCTCATGCTGAGCGGTTTCCCATCTCTGCTCTGCAGCAGCTAGTTGTTTCTAAAAAGCTGCAATCCACAGTAATGTCCCTCAGGAATGTAAAACTTAAGCTTCGCAATTTCATTCCAGTTTTTTTTTTTTTTTTTGTCAACAAATCCCATAAAAGGCTCCAATCAGCCCTACGCTAGCCCTTCTCTCACTACATCCTAGCTTCCTTATCCTTTTCCTAAAACATCTGAGCGCTATAGTCTTTTGCAAACATTAGTCAACAGGCTCAAATACTGTATTTGTTGGGAACTTTTTCCAGCTGTGCATTTGGTACATCGTCGAGTATTTAAAGCACCAGAGAAGTGTGGGAAACCTCCTTAAAATAAACGACATTTTCACAGACTGCCTGGCTCCTGTATGTGTTTTTATTCATTTTTCATCGACAGTGGCGCTCTGTGTCACGGAGGAGAACACTGTTATGCACTGTATCAGGCTCTAGATACACAGGCAGTTAGTTTTGGTCTTTTCATTTGATTTGCTGACAATAAGATAAACACAGAATATCACCAGGATGTTTTAGACTTGAGTTGAACTCTGTCTGATTAAAGATTTGGTATGTTAGATTGCATTTCTGTGACTGTGCAAAGAAAAACATTGTTAATATATTGTTGTTTTTTCCAAATATACACTGTATGTTTTGCACGGACATGTTTATTTTCACGTTTTTAATGATTTGAAACTTGAACATATGTTCTGTAATTCTCTTCATGCAGTGAGCCAGCGCTGAATAATTGCACCCTTATGTACAGTATTTTAATGTTTCTCATCTCATTTCATGCCAAGAAGCTGAACCGTTCTCGTACACAATTTGCAGCTGCAGCAAGAATGTTATTTATTTATTTGAAGCATTAAGTTTGATCTCTCCATGCATTATGATGCATAACTAGCAGTAGTAAGTAAGCAGCAGGACAAAACTGTGTGTGGATTTAAGTGTATTTGCGTCCTCTTTCAGGTGATCTGTCTTGTGCCACGATGATGTCAGTAGATGTGACCAATCACAATGGCCCCGCCGCCACACCTCCCACCTCGCTCAGCCTCCGCTCGTCACACAACCAGCTACTCAGCAGCGACGTGGTCAAACAGGGCTCTGCCACGCCTCCCAAGTGTCGCAAAAAGTATGCACTCACCAGTATCCAGGCCGCCATGGGCCTTGGTGAAGCGGTGCCACCTTCGTCGTCACCAGCGTCGTCCCCGTCGCAGTCTTCAACGCCCAACAACCCCAAACTGGCCAAGAACGGTGTCAACCAGCTCCGTAAAGCCGGACAGGATCACAACAAAAACACAACAGGCCCCGACCCGATGGACCTGGAGTGTAATTCAGAAACCACAGCGGATGACCTCAACGTCAACACAGCTGAGGAGCATGACAGTCACACTCTCACCAATAATGACCGAGAGGATGACGTCATTAAGCTGGATGTCGACCTACACCCAGACACGAGCAGTGACGCGGAGCCCGAGCAGAAAACTGAATCAGACATAGACTGTAACATAAACACAACTGTGGAGCTCAAACTGAACGGCAACACAACAGATCTGGGCTTTGACTTGAACAATGAGACAGAGGAGAGCGATGACATCAGCATCCTGTCCGAGAAGGAAATGATGTCAAAGATGAAGATCGAGGAAGACGGTGATGAGGTGGTGGCGGAGGAGCAGGAGGACGAGGAGAAGAAGCCTTTACTGATGATAAAAAGCGAGTCCCCCATGAAGAACCACAAAGTTTCTTCAGGCCTGGAGCTCATCTCTGACCTCCACTCCAACCTCAAGCTCCTCAAATCGGGCAAGGACTCCCCAGTGCCTCCTCCTCCATCTCCACCCAAGCAAGTAAGCCCAGAGGACACACCCCTGCTCTCTGTGGCCTCCTGCTCCTCCTCCTCGTCCTCCTCTCCAGAGACCAAGAAGGACAGAAGGACTGGTGCAAAAACAGACTGCGCTTTGAACCGGATCCAGAATCTGAACCCGAGTGACGAAGAGTTGAGTTGGACCACACTGTCCCAGGAGAGCAACTCCCCAGAGGAGACAGGTACACAGACTGACACACACAAAACACACTCAAAATGATAATTACAGTAAACCGTACAACCACTGTCATTTGCTGATGTTTGGCATAGTTTTCATGTGAGTGTGTTTTTTTTGTTTTTGCTATGTAGTGGTTTCAGCGTCTTCTTTGCTGATGACATGTTTCCATTTATGGTGTGTGTGTTAGTGTGTGCATGTGCAGAACTCAGACGTTGCTGAAACAGAATAACAAACACTGCAGCCTCCAGTAAATCTCCCAGAATCCCTCTGGGACAGGAAGTGCCCCTTGTAACCTCTCGGGTTGGTTAGATCAGCTGCGTCCTGTTTCATGCTGCGCACGGTGTGTGTGAACAGGGCTCGCTGCAGTTATCGTTCTCTCTCTCTTTGTGGCTGTGATTTCTCCATCAGAGCTGATATTCAAGAGCGAGGAGCCACTTTATCCCCCTATAATCTTCATCGTCCTTCTGAGAATATGAACATTTGTGCTCTGCAGGTATTAAAAGCGGGATGCAGTTTGGACACAGATACAGTTTTACAGCTGAGGCTTTTCATATGTATCTATAGCTGTAGGTGCCTCCAGAAAAGCTTTAGTTTTAATGCCACTTTATCCATATATCAGGTACAACATGCAGCGTGAGACTGATAGTTGTTCAGTTCTCAGCCCATATAGATGTTTAGATAGAGCATAAGAGGCATTTTTTGAATTTTATGGTCAGAAAATACAGAAACATGCTCATCAGAACTCCTTCTTAACATCTTAAACCCAAAGTTTTCAATTTGTGTGAAACCCTGAATATAATTTCATTATTCAGATGATCTAGTACGCGGCGGCGCACCTGGTGTTCAGTCGACCCAACGAGTCACATGTTACCCCGCTGCTCGTCGAGCTCCACCGGCTACCTGTAGCAGCCCACATTATATTCAAAATCCTGCTCCATGCTAACTGCAAAGTAGTTTCTGGTTCTGCAGCCGCAGACACGTGAACGACACCGTCTGTCGTGTCTTTTTTGAGAACACAAACATGCTTTAACTTTGTTACCTGATATTTATTTCTACGGAACATTTTGAATTTTCTAACTTAAATTCCTTGGAGTCATCACCGCTGTTATAGGCTTCTGTTACCTTTTAAACTTGCTCATTGCTTTCCTCTGCAGAAGGTCTGTTAAAATCACTGTATTTCTTTTGTCAGCATTATGTAAAAATCTGTATGTCCTTTAATTGGCTCTTTTATAAAACTCTCTTGCCTGCCTCGTGCTTTGGCGTGAAAGCATATGAAACACATCCATCTCCTCCTGAGCAGCAGAGCAGTCCCGACCTCTGACAGGAGCTCAGCTGTAAACCATCCTCTCGAGTCTGGGAGAGTTGCGGCGCTCTGAGATGTTCAGCTTCCTTTGCTTGCTTTTTTTTCTCTTCCTCCTCCCAGAATGCCTTTCTCGCTGCTAGCTCTCTGATGACTCACTGTCCCCTTTTGAATTGTCAGGCTCCGAGCATCTGTGTGTTTCATTTCTCTACAAAGTACCAGCAGCTCGTCCTCCAAACTGTTTGTGTGTCACACTGTTGTTTGTCTGAAGAATTGAGTCTGCGTGTGTTCTTTTTGTCCCGACTTTCTCTGTCTCGTCTTCCTCTAAAATGTCATTCTAAAGTGAGAAACCTCTCACGGGGCGGCCTTATGTTTCGTATAGATCAATGTGTGTGTCTGCTTGTATTGACGAGTCGAGGAAAGGGGGGGACAAAAAGTAGATGTTAGCGATGCTTTAGTCTCTGGATGAGATGCATTGTCGTCTGAGGCTTTGCTGAAGAGTCGATAACCACGCTGGCATCATTCATGTTGTTATTGATATCTCACATGTAGCCGTGCACACTGCTGTGTCCTCCTGTCTGCCTCTCTCTCTCTCTATTGACAAAGCCGTGTTGTTTTACCAGGTGTGTGTCAGATTCCTCTGTGGATGTTGCGGGTTAGAGGGCCAATAAGACACTGCTTTCACACAGAGGGGACAAAACACACACACACACACACACACACACACAGACACACACACGCTGAGTTGAGGAAGGTCATTTTAAAAAGTCACACAACAGCACGCAGTGCAACATGAGTTTTATCTCTATCAACCTCACTGTGTCTCTCCTTTTTCCTTCTCCTCCTCCTCCTCCTCCTCCTCCTCCTCCTCCTCTTCTTCCTCCTTGCACCTCCACTGGATATGATACTGAATGAAAGATGATCTTGGGGTTGCCAGGACAACCAGGAGACTACAGTGGAGGTGGGAAGGAGGGAGAAAGTGATAAATATAGACATTTGAAGAGGATGAGTGTGCCAAATTTTTTAGTTTCTTTCTTTCTTTGTGTGTGTGTGTGTGTGTGTGTGTGTGTGTGTGTGTGTGTGTGTGTGTGTGTGTGTGTGTGTGTGTGTGTGTGTGTGTGTGTGTGTGTGTGTGTGTGTGTGCGTGTGTGCATGTTTGTTTTAGGACAGGAAAAGGGAGGGCAGCCTTATTTGAGCTGTTGACGTTGTTGATGCTCCAGATAGAGAAAAGAGACGACAACAACAGCAAACACAGCTCAGCTGCAGGGGATACACAACCTCCATCTCTTCCATCTCTCTCTCTCTGCTCTCACTCCCCCTCTCATTCACTCTTTTCTCTCCCTCTCTCCTCTGCCTCTCTTTTTCGCGTCATGTCCTCCATGCCTCTCTGCCTCAGCGTGTCTCCATGTCCCTCTCTCTCTCTCCTCTCTTTCTCCTCACCCTCTCTCTCTCTCTTGCAGTGTCCCCCCCCTCTCTCCTCTCCTTTCCTCTCTTGCTCTCCTTCCATCTCTGTCTGGGGTTCTCTCTCTGGTTACAGCGCTGAGAGGCAGCTAGCTAACTATGATGCTGGGGAAAGACTACATGCTGGCCATTGTGATTGTCAATTACGAGGGTAGGTGCATCTGTCGGAGTCGGCTGGAAACTACAGCGCGGGGTTAGAGTGTGTGTTTGTGTGTGTGTGTGTGTTTGGAGTGAAAGTGTGCATCGGTCTGGTCACGACTGTGTGTGTGTGTGTGTGTGTGTGTGTGTGCACTGTCATTTTCCAGAGATAACATTTGTGTGTGTGTGTGTTTTGCTCCAGAATCTGACTGCTCACCCCCTCCCCCCTCCCACGTCTGACTAACTCTGCTCTGCTCTGGCATTGAGCTGCATGCTAACCGAGGCTAACTGCTACGTAGCTCCTTCATGAGCTGCATATGTGCATGACAGTTGCTCGCCCCTGTGTTAGCGTGCTTAAGGGCTTGCAGAGGGCGACACTGCTAACTTTGAGGCATAAGATAACCCTGCACCCAAGCCAGGCAGAGATCCACTTCTTTCCCCTCTCTCTCCTCTCTCTTTCTCTCTCCCCCCCTCTCTCTCCCCCCCCTCTCTATCTCCTCTCTCGTGTAAGTGCATGCTTTAAATCCACATCCAGTAGTCTGTTCATCTCATCTTCCCCCTTGCTCAGCGCAGAGACACTTCTCTCTGTTGTAGTTCTATTGGATGTGACCTATTTATTTTTTTATTGCTCACCAAGACTGCAACTCCCAGAAGGCACTGCTTCCCAGCTCCTTCCTCTAAAGCCCCTTAGGAAAGCGAGCTCGTGCCCAGAATGTATGTGCACCAAGTTTCTGAGTCATTTCTGTTCCATCAAATGGATTAAGTCGAATAAAATAACTTATGTGTGTGTGTGTGTGTGTGTGTGTGTGTGTGTGTGTGTGTGTGTGTGTGTGTGTGTGTGTGTGTGTGTGTGTGTGTGTGTGTGTGTGTGCGTGAGCCTGAATTCCATCTCAATCTGGACCGACCCAGTCGTCATGATGACATATGGCCTGCTGTCGTGGCGACGGGCCCGCGGGCTGTGTTTCATCAGCATGGTCAGCAGTTCGAGAAGTCTTTGTGCAGTCGCACGCACGCACACACACACACACACACACAAACTACACACGTAATACACACAACACCAGCTTGACCTGTCCCTCAGAGCTTATATCACCTTTTATGAGTTGCCACACCACCTCATGCAGTTTCGGATCGTCTTTACTACCTCGGTCACTACATCAACTTCACACACACAGATGCCATCAATAGTTCTGCTACGTGTGTGTGTGTCAACTGCAGCCTTCAGGCGAGGTGACATTTAGTACGAGTGTGGGAGAAGAAACTGTGATATAAGTTCTCTGATTCCCTGTGCGTGCGTGCGTGCGTGCGTGTGTGCGTACGTGCGTGCGTGTGTGTGTGTTTTCAAGGTAGCTGCTGTATTTCCTCTACATGTGTCACTGTCCAATAAATTATCTTAACATCCATCTGCTCTATATTCTCTCACTGTGTCTCACCGTGTTCTGTTAACGGAGGGAATTTCCTATTTAACATGAATCCATACGTCCTGAGCCAGTGCGCCTTAATTAACGAACCTGTGCAGCGTGTCTGGTTTTTGAATTACAGTAAGTGCTTTGAGCCCTTTAGGCCAGAACATTCATTAATTTTGCTTTTCCTTCCACTTTATTTGGTTTGACACTGAGTTATGGGTTTTTTTTTCACTCATTTATTTTATTTTTTAAGTTTAGATCCATAAAAAAAAGTAAAGTTTGTTAAAGTGAGTCATGCAGTATGAATTGAGTTTGCAGCAGTTATGTCTTCATTGTCATCACTGGCTATGTGCAGTTAACTTGGTATTGTGCAGAAGACGCAAGTGGGCAGAGAAAGAGTCAAATTCAGGAGCGAGGGTGACTCATTGGAAGCAACATGAACTGCTGCAGACCTGGTGCATGATACAAGTAACGCCGTGCTTCATTTTAGCCTGTTTTCTTTTTTTGGTTCTGATTTCAGTGTTGAAATCGAAATGTGTCCTGACGTCAAATCCACCTTTTATCACGGGAGAAAATCTGGCTCATGGCGTCATTATGGACAGCTGTTAGTCCTCCCATTTCAAAACTATGAGTCGTGTATTTCGACATAACCTTTGATTTATGAGCTGATGTTAAAAAACAACAACAATAAATTAAAGAATCCATGATGAATCATACACCCGTGGAAATGAGAGAGAACATTTGTATGATACTGAGTTAAGAGGAGAAGCTAATACGATTACTCGGGCCAGAGAACAATGAATCCTCATTTGTGTCTCCTTGAATAAAAACTTGTATCCTAGGTTTTGCTTCAGGCTCGCTCATTAGGACTGCAGCCGACATTGCGCCTGTGTGATAGGTTTTATTTAAAGATGTTCAACGTACGGCGTACGTGCGAGTGTGTCGCATAAGTTCAACAAAAGAGCTCAACAACTTTTACTTTTAGTCTGCACAATGATGCGGCTGTTAGACGACAGCTGCAGCAGATGCTGCTAATCCCAGTCAGCTGTTCATATCGTTCAGAGTGTGTGTGAGGGTCGACTTCCTTCAACATTTGATCATATGGAAGAACATCCAGTATTTTGTGTTTGCCTGTAATCACACACATCTGCCCCCCCCACCAGATATCTGGAGTGAGCAGTCATTCCAGACAGACCCTGACCTGCCTCCAGGATGGAAGAAGATCACAGACATGGCCGGTATCTACTACTGGCACATTCCCACAGGCACCACCCAATGGGAGAGGCCCGCCACCCGCCCAGCACCCACCGGACAGACGGAGTCCCAGGCCCTCGGCGACCACACAACCTCCACACCGCGTAAACACTCTCTCGGCTCTCTCAGCCCCTCGCCCACTCCTGAACACGAGGTGAGTGACAGAACAATAAACTTGACCACACACACAGACACACACACACACATTTCAGGTCTCATAAATCTTGTCCTCTGTTAACTTTGGTTACATCTGTAATTGTTTTGTTTAAGTGATGGCAAACAGCTCTGGCAGTGGTCTGTGGTCAGAGTAGAGTCTGAAGAGAAACCATCCACAATGTGAAGAGACAATGAGGAACAAAAGGAAACATAATGGAGTCAAACTTCTGATGCTGTACAATAGACCGATACGAATAAGTAACTAATGACTTGTCTTACGACTGCAGTGCAGCTGAAAATCCTCATTATTCATTTAGAGTGTGTCTTTATAATTGTTAGTCTTTATTATCAGCGTCATTACAGCTGGAGCCACCGCGCTTGTAAAAATGAAAAAAGCTTCTTTCAAGCTTCTGATGAGCATAAATCAACATTACACACAGCAAAAGAAATGAATATTAGAGGGGTGATGCCAGGTGACGAGAGGTGTTGAAAATGTATTTAGACCTCTGCGCTCCTCCTCCGAGAGTATCTTTATGATCAGAGAAGCTTAGGACTAGTCTGGCATCTGGAGTATTTTAATAAGAACAGATCAGATTAGATCAGATTTGTACGCCCGGGCTAATACCCCATGAGTCACTCCTTTAGGGGATGTTTTGTGACCTTGTGATAAAACCACGCTGCTGATAATCAAAGCAAATAGGCAAATGTAAAAGCTCAGCGTGACTCAACAAGAGAACCGTTTCTTTAATCCCTGAATGCCACTAATGAGTCACTAAGAGCCCGTTAGACAGTCAGTGATGTATTGAATGGAGCATTTTCTAATAACTGTGTGTGTGTGTGTGTGTGTGTGTGTGTGTTTTCTGTGTGTGTGTGTAGTCATGCCAGGCAGAGATCTTCTTCAGGGCGTCGACTCGTTCGGGCAGCACCACGTCCGACAGCTCAGTGGAGCCTCTCTCCACTCACGAGCCCACCCTCACCACATGCGGATTCGTCAACAGCTGCTACTTTGTAAGTCACCAACGTCGTACTTACTGTCTGGCATCCTGCATGGCAATTTCAAACAGGATGTATATGTCTAGTGTGTAGCGCTGCGGAGAAACGGAGGCAGAAATATACAAGGAGGCAGCCAGTTAAGAGAGTGAGACGGGGCCGATAATACTCCGGTCTAGCAGTGGAACACAGCAAAGAGAGAACACTGCATCAATCCATCAGTCAATCATGCAGAATGATGGAGGGAAACACAGAGAGGAAAGGAGATTGATAGAGAGGAGAATGGTGTAGATAAAATATTGATCCAGCGAGAATGGACTGATGTTGATGGATAGATGTGCCAGAATCTCAATCTGGCACATCTACTCGACTATTAGCCGGTGACACGGGGAGCCAAAATGGCAGACAGACAAACATGGAGGAGAAACATGTCATCTGTATTCGCACCGTATTTAACGCTTCACCTCTGCCTCTCTCCTTCTCTCTCTCTCTCTCTCTCCTCAGCCTCGTTCCACGTCTCTACAGGGGGTGCCCGATCAGGAGTGTCGCTCTCTGCATCACGAAGACGAGGACAAGGTAGGACACTTTTCTACATTCTCTTCCTCCACCCACCACCTCTGCTCTGGAGTTGACTTTATATCTGTATATTAGTATGTCTAACTTGTATCACATAAAGTGCAGTCAGTATTTGGACAGTTTGTTTCTGTATTTAGTGCTTTTATTTTGAAATTGCACGAAGACTGAGAGGTTAAAGTGGTTCACGATGCACACGGGAGACATAAAGTCACTTATTACTCACGTTTATTTTTAATATTTAGGTTTTTTTTGTGATTTTCTTTCTTGGTCAAAGTGGCACTTGCGTTTATGATCTGTCGTTCTGCAGCAAAGATGGAAAATAACTGTCCAAATAAGCAGAGACTGTGCTCTACGTCTGTATTGTTCATATTCTACTAATCACAAATCAATAGATGCTCAGTAAGGAGATGAATGTTCAATAGGAGCAAGAAACATTTTGAGAAATCATTTCAAAGTCTCGACCGACTGATTTTCATTTCAGAAATGTTTTGCTGGGTCGCTCCTTATTGCAACAGGCACTCGGCGTGGAGTGAGCTAGTTGGCTAACAGCCTTGTTCTGTCTCTTCTTCCCTCCCACCTTTGACCCCCTCCCCCCTCTCAATCTTTGCCCCACCACCGTGTGTGTTACGTGTGTGTGTGTTTTAATGCTGTACGTAAAGAAACAGGTGTGGAGTGATTTTGGCGGAAAGATTGATAGTGAAGTGTGGAAGGCAAGTATAATGCACTCAACGCCAGCGAGTCTTGGTCCTATCCTCACCCACTCTTTGAGTGTGTGTGTGTATGCACAATTCACCCCCCCCAAAAAAAAGCATGCGTGGCTGATGCTTTCACATAAATGTAACCGCACCGAGCGCAGCATTTTGTCATGCCTGATATGTGAAACGCCTCGCTGCAACAACACACTCAACAAGTTATTCCTTTCTTTACTCACTCGGCTTAAAAATATCGTCATCTTTCCTTCCTGCTCGTACAGATCCAAATGTGTTTGCACACCCAAAGTGTGCGTTCATGTACACTCTCTCTCTCTCTTTATGCAGCATGCCCCATTACACATAACACACCAAGCCCATTTCTTCATCCAGCAAGGCCTTTTTTTCCGCCCACACTCGGATGCATGCTGGCATATACTGTACTGTGCCGGGTCAAAATATTTACATTTGGTTTCTGCCAGGTTTGTGTCTTATTAGCCCTTCTCCCACATGCCCTGTAACCCGTGAATGTGAATGTTATGGCAGGTATACATGTCATGCTTTTTTTTTTAACCTTGCTGGAAAAAGTGTGTAAGTCTTTCAAGAGGAAACTACACAGAGGAAGCACTCGAGTCATAAAGAAAGAGGAGAATTGATGCCAAACATTCTATGTTGAAGCTTTGATCGTCTTGAAGTCAATTCAAGGTTATATACAAAATACATCTGGATCTCTTTCAGCTGCATTACCTGGAAACTATAAACCGGCTAAAAATAAAAGCAGGTATCAGAGACGATATCTGTCTGGAGTTATGTCCTACGGGATCAGAGTTTTTCTTCATTCATCGTCGGCCTGTGTGTGTGAATGAAAGACTGACCAGACAATATCACAGGTCACATGTGTGAAAGGGGCTTTGAGTTTTTTGTTTTGCTGTTACTCTGCGCCCTCTGATCGTGTCGCCTCTGTGCACCAGGACCTGCAGGCAGCCACGGTGAACCCTGACCCCAGTCTGAAGGAGTTTGAAGGTGCCACTCTTCGCTACGCATCTCTCAAGCTAAGGTGAAACACACGTCTGTCTGTCTGTCTGTCTGTCTGTCTGTCTGTCTGTCTGTCTGTCTGTCTGTCTGTCTGTCTGTCTGTCTGTCTGTCTGTCTGTCTGTCTGTCTGTCTGTCTGTCTGTCTGTCTGTCTGTCTGTCTGTCTGTCCACTGATTTCTCTCTCCCTAGTTTCTCCAATCTTGTGTTTAAAACGAGGTCAGACCAAACAGGAAGTTAGCTCTTCCACTCAGGAAATGCCATCATGTTCTCTGTTGGTGTAATGACTGCCTGTAGCTCTCACGTGCAGGACAGGAACCTCGTTAGTAAAGCAAGGCACACTGTTAATCATGTCCTACATTTATTAACTTTGTTTTTTCAGGAACCGTCCAGCGGTGGAGGAAGAGGAGTCCAGCAGTGTCAACAGTGACCCAGAAGCAAAGGTGAGGAGCCTTTTCCTAAACTAGACTTGAGTTCGAAGCTTCATGGTGCACGTCTGTCTTTGTAACCTGTGGTCACTTTATTCTGCAGTTATTGTAACATCTGTTAAAGGGTCCAGTGTGTGAGGTTTAGTAGCAGCTAGCAGACTGAATACTCTCCCACGCTTCACTCTCTCCTTCCAAACATGCAAGAAAAAAACACATTAACAGCAAAAGGCCACATTTAGATCAGTGTTTAGTTTGTCTCTTCTGGGCTACTGTAGAAAAATGGTGGTTCAACATAGAAAAGGACCAAATCAATTTTAACCCAACAAAACCCAGCAAAGACATAAGCAGCTTTAGTAACCTCTTTGTGTTTCCTTCATGAAAACTGTAAAAGAAACACTATGAACATGTTATTGAGGCTGAACCTGAAGTAACTCCAGACTTATATTTATCTGTTATCCTATCCTCTCCATAAACCCTGCAGAATGTAATCATTCTCAGCACACATGGCTTCTTGCCTTGATGCTGCGTGCCTGTTTGTTTACTGTTTATGTTGATCACAGTGGCCGTCTTTGCTGCGTCCATGTGGAGACGTGGAGAGATATTTAACCAACACTGCCTCCATGTGGTGAAACCGAGAAGCACAGTTCACTGCTGCACGTTGGCGCATTAGTGACAGAGACCTGTTTTTTTAAAAATTCAGAGCTGAGATTCAAATGAGACATTTAAAGTTTTTAACAAAGGCTCATTAAGACATATTACTCAGCAGGACGCTGCGCCTATTTGACTGATGCTGTTACCAGCAAATGTCAATTAATTTAGCATTCAACTAATTAAACGGAAGAATAAATTACAGTTTTATCTGATCTGGTACAGAGGCACTCTGTCACAAGATCGCAACAAAGGGTAAAATACATATGTGTGTGTGTGTGTGTGTGTGTGTGTGTGTGTGTGTGTGTGTGTGTGTGTGTGTGTGTGTGTGTGTGTGTGTGTGTGTGTTGATAGCTGGATAGATCTGGAGCTTTGCAGATTAGAGTTAAAAGCCAACGTTCAGCTCGATGACGTGGTGCTGATCTGGCTGTCTACTGTCTGTTTCCCTCTGGGTGTTTGTCTGGCAGAAACTCACAATCCTTAGCAACAGTGACACCGTGATGAATACCAGACACAAACACAGACATACAGTCAGGGCATCTGGTCCGGTAGCATACTCTGACACACACACACACACTCACTGCGGTATCAAGATTGGATCGGTTCCTCACTGCCTAGTAAGGGAGTTAAATCCAGACTAGACCTCACTCAAGAACAATTTAATCTATCAGAGTGTGGAAAACGGAGCAGATAAGTGCATTCAACTAAACAAACCTTGAAATATGAGTGCGTGAGTGTGACAGTTCATGTCTTGCAGCTGCTACCACCTGCTGGTCTGGATCTGTGACACAGCTTTCACAAGATTCCTGAAAACATGGAGCACGTCTGCTCATGTGTGAATCTCTTCATCCGTGTGAGCCAGACGTTTGTCAGCTTCGTGTCAGCGCAGTACACATCCTCACATCCCACACTGTCTGTCCTGCTGTCAAATACGTGAAACAACAGCGCTGTACTCACACTACACAAATACTTCATGCAAGCGTACGTGAAACCTTCTGTTGGAGATGAATATTTGATCCAAGCAGACTACGATGCAGCTGGTTAGTGTGTTAGGGACTCACTTCATTTACAGTCTGTCACCTCTGTTTTTCTCAGCCTGTCCCTCTCTGACCTCTTTCATCGAGGCCTCTGCGGTCTGCAGAGTACTTTCTGACTGCTGAAATCAAATGAATACTTGATGAGGACAGACTCTCTCTCCTCTCTTGGTCTCATCTCCTAACGTGTTTTGTTTATCTACGCTTTTGTCTTTGTATAGTTGGAATTGTTCAGCTTCTGAATCCTTTTAAACTGATAGCAGAAAAAGACCATGAAAGCTCAGTAGAGCCTAACACAAAAACCTGGTGGTTAGTGTGTTAAAGTCATAATATATAAAGAACTGTCCTATAATTATACAGTATCATCACTCTGTGGGTCTGTGTGTCCAGTGCTTTGCAGTGCGCTCTCTTGGATGGGTGGAGATGGCCGAGGAGGACTTGGCTCCTGGAAAGAGCAGCGTCGCTGTCAACAACTGCATCCGACAGCTGTCCTACTGCAAGAACGACATCCGAGACACCGTCGGCATCTGGGGAGAGGTGAGGAACAGTGTGGTTTTATGGCACACAGTGTATGTTTATGTGTAAAACAGAGGGTGATTGGTTGTTAGAAATAAAGCCAGAAAGATGAATTAAAAGATAAAGAAGTGTATGTGAAGCGATTGGGAGGGACGAGGAGAGAATGAAGAGAGGAAAGTGGAGCAACGTTATGAAGTCTCTCCTTCCCTCGTTGTGTTTAATGTGAAGCGACAGAACAGAAAGAGAGAGAGAGCGTTTCATCCCTTTTCCAATAACCTTTCAACTCCCACACCCTCTTTTTATGGTTTGATAATTTATTTAGAGACACACACACACACACAGGCACTTTATAGGCAGGTAAAAGAAAAGCACTTGACCTACAAAGGACTACTTTTGAGTTCCAGGAAAAAAGGATTGAATGTTTTATACGATGAAATCTAAAGAATGTGTGTGTGTGTTTGTTCAGGGGAAGGACATGTACCTGCTGCTGGAGAACAATATGTTGAACCTGGTCGACCCCATGGACCGCAGCGTGCTTCACTCTCAGCCAATCGCAAGTATCCGGGTCTGGGGCGTTGGCCGGGACAACGGCAGGTTAGTTGTTTTTTGTTTGTCTGCATAATTTAATCACGAGTGTTTAAGAAGATATCATGTTGTGCTGTAAATCATCGTCAGCGTTCATGTAGTGTAAATAACCCGAGAGTTTCCAGCGCTCTTTGAGGATTCTGTTGTTTAGGTTGAAGTTTTTTAATTGATAGATTAGTCACCGGTGTAAATGAAGTCAATGGTGCATCACGCACACACTCAGTGAAAGGTCAGGGCAACAATTGAGGGCAGCAGACGGGTGGTGGTGGTGACAGGCAGAGGAGAGGAGTTAATGATTGATGATGAAGGGATGCTAATGAAAGATTAATTCATCAGCACAAAGGAAAGGATGAAAGAGAGAGATTGAGAGAGAGAATGGCCTTTATTCTCTTCAACCACAAATCCCCACCTGACTGATCCGTGCCTCGCTTTCACCTCAGCTGAGCTCAGCACCGTCGGCCCAACGAGAAGAGAGAGAGAAAAAAAAAAGACAAATTCACATCCAGCAGTTGTCTGTCTTTGTGCCGGGCAGCTCAGAGATTTGATGTTCTTGAAGTAAAAGCCGCTTGCTGCATGTACGAAGGTTAAAATGAAACTTTAATCAAACGCTGTGTGGTAATGATGCCCGGGCCACCAGTAGAGGGCGCTCTGCGCTGCTGCTGAACGCACAAGAAGGCACCGAATGTAGGTTATCAGGAACAGCCTGTGGACCGGAGAGGTCCGTAGCTGCTGTAGAATTCGAGCTGGCACATGTATGCACACACACACACACACACACACACACAC
Organism: Collichthys lucidus; assembly: GCA_004119915.2. Lineage (NCBI taxonomy): Eukaryota > Metazoa > Chordata > Actinopteri > Sciaenidae > Collichthys > Collichthys lucidus. The sequence continues at coordinate 6,402,460 of CM014080.1, forward strand.
ACACACACACACACTCTCACGAGCAGCTGATTGCACTCAGGAAAAGAGGCAAGGCTAAAAGCTCTTGGCATATGCAGAACTGCAGATTTCTGTTGCCTCAGGGACTCACACACACGCGCACACACACACACACACACACACACACACACACACACACACACACACACACACACACACATGCAGCTTCGTATGTTACCGTGTATTTCTAACATAAGATCACCCTGTCAGATAAAACAAACACATGTTTTCTGAGTACTTAGCCTTTATTCCAACCGTCCACAGCTACACACAGAGAGTCAGAGCTGTGGGAATACCTCGGCTGCAGCACAGGGAGGAGTAGGAGGAGGAGGAGGAGATGGTTAGAGAGAGAGGAGGAGGAGGAGGAGGAGGAGATGGTTAGAGAGAGAGGAGGAGGAGGAGGAGGAGGAGAAGGGGCTTTTGGCAGGAGAGAGGGAGAGAGGGTGATGAAGCTGCCAGAGGGGGAGGTATGGTTAGTGCTCACTGGGTGTGGAGCGGACAGGTTGAGGAGTGTGTGTGCACGCCTGCAGCATCACCAGGAATAGATGGTGTGAGTGAACTAAAGACGGCTCCGGTTCACAGGATTACCTGCCCAGATAGAGAAACAAACCACCGTGAGTACATTTATGTGCAGTTTCATCTCACTTCTGAAACCATCTGCTGTGATGTTTCATCATAAAGTAGCAAGAAGAAGGAGAAGCTGAGTGATCAGGCCTGAGTCGGCGGGGGGTGTCGTTGAGCAAGTAGTTTTTGGGATGATTTTTATTTTTATTTTTTTCATCCAGTGTGAGGTGTGCATGTCACAATATTTCAGGAACTGTAAAAAAATCAGGTGTGTGTGTGTGTGGTGGTTTGCTTGTGGGTGGCTGGTTACAAGAGAGTGTGTGGTGCAATCTACAAATAGAATCCATGATAAAGGAGTCGTTTGAATCTGCATCTGGTGTCTGGGAAAAATGGATTTGTAACGCTGGGAAG
>CM014080.1:6408452-6493452 GCA_004119915.2 Collichthys lucidus
TCTACGCCAGGCATGGACATACTGAACGGAGCTATAGACAGTTTAATCGGGTCTTCCAACAAAGAGGACTGGACTCCGGTAGCCCTGAATGTGGCAGATGCTACCGTCACCATCAGCAAAGACAAGGTCAGACACACATCTGTCACTGTCGACCTCCAGCTTCCCCCCGCATGTCTTCCACTCTGTCTCCTGATTTCAATACAAAACACTGATTAAAATGTGTGAAACTATAAAAATGGTGCAAACACGTCACTTTGGATCGAAAAGATCTAATCTCGTGTTTTTCTTAACAAAGGTCGGCCATGCAGATAAAATGCCTTTTTTTTTTTCATTTAAATAAATGATGGATTTCAGCTGTAACATCACGGCACTCAAAGCCCATCTGCTCCAGCCGACCTGTTTATGAGGAGGCTGCAGTTTTAATGGGCAGCCCCCCCCTCACCCTCTATGAACAGTGCAGAGGAATACTGTGTTTGTGATGCGTTTTCCTCCCGGGGACACTAAAATCCTAAAAAATAAACCAGAACTTCACGAGTCTGCGACTTTCACTGTGTGTGTGTTTCCAAACAGGACGAAGAGGAAGTGCTGGTGGAGTGTCGCGTTCGCTTCCTGTCGTTCATGGGCGTCGGGCGTGACGTGCACACGTTTGCTTTCGTCATGGACGCCGGCGGCCATCGTTTCGACTGTCACGTCTTCTGGTGCGAGCCCAACGCCGGGAACGTGTCGGAGGCTGTGCAGGCAGCTTGTATGGTGAGTCACCGATCAAAAGAAGAAGCCGATCACTCGGCTTGAACACGCAGAGCCAACTCTTTTCAGGGAAATGCGGCGTGTGAAAAGGGTTCAGTGCTTGTATGTTACAAATGTAGGTGCAGACATTCAGAGCTTCTCTTCCTCAAAGCTAAACTCTCGTCTGTAGTCAGATCTCAGCATTGACAGATGGTTGTTGCCGTCCAACCCTTATCCTCTGTTCAGGTTGTAATACAGATCTCTGTCAAAGTTCTGCTGGTGTAAAACATGCATTCAAATCAAGAGAGGCCGTCTAAAGTGAAAATAAAGCAAGTTCTCTTTGAGGTGAATGTTGTTCAGACTCGAGTGTTTAAGATTTCACATCGTCTGCATCGTGTCGTACATTGAATTAGTGACCACAGTAAACCCAAAAATCCCTTCACAGCGTTTTTATTTTATCGTTATAACGTCCATAATCATAGCCAGGATGCCCTGTGTGCTGTGTCTGCCATGATGCAGCCCATTAGAGAAGGTTACTCATCTTCCCCTGCCCTCTCTGCTGCGTGTAAGTCACAAGATTAGTCGACTGCTGGCCGGGCTATCGATCACACATCACTACTTTGAACACACACCCACACACACACACACACACACACACACTAAAACTGATTCACGGTGACAGGAATCATCAATCATTACTATTGATCACAGCTAGCAGGCTGCCTCAGTCCAGCTTCTCCTTCCCTCTCACACACAGACACCTCCACAGTCGTATACTCAGCAGCTGTAACTCTCTGTTATTTACAACATGTCTCACTCTCTGTCTGTCTCTCTCTCTGTCTGTCTGTCTCTCTCTCTCTCTCCTTCAGTTGAGGTATCAGAAGTGTTTGGTGGCTCGCCCCCCCTCCCAGAAGGCCTGCGGCTCATCGCCCCCCGGCGACTCTGTGTCCCGTCGGGTGTCGACCAGCGTGAAGAGAGGCGTCCTGTCCCTTATCGACACCCTCAAGCAGAAGAGACCCGTCACAGAGTTGCCACAGTAACCGCGGTGGAGACGAGCGCCACCGACTCCCTGCCACAACCCTCAGTCGCCATGGTAACTAGTCGCATCGCTGCCAAAAACCCGTCGCCACCACCACCACAGACCCCCAGTAACCATGGAAACACAGCAAAGCCCCTTGGGTTTGGGAAACCCTGTCAACAGTTCCTTCGCTTTTTCTGGAGTAAAATTAGAATTTCAGCAACTCGAGTCAGTTTTGCTCAAAATAACTGAGATGAATTTAAAAAAAAAAACAAATCAAGAAGGAAAAAAAGCAAACAAACCCTCGAACGATCATCGTCACGGTGATAGTGTACATAGAAGTAACTCTCGTCCCTCCGCCCCGGCACGGAGCGAGGACGAGAGGGGCGAAAAAACTGAAGAGGTAGGAAGTGCTCGTGTGATGAGCGAGCTCATCGCTGCCCAAACTTGCTTCATCTCTCCACGCTCTAAATGTATCCGTGTCCGTGCTGCCGGCATGACCTCGCACACCTGGCCACACCCCCCTCTGTCCCTCCGTCACTCACCTGGTCGTCCTGTTAGTCTGCAGTGGCTTTCCCCCTCATGTCGCTCTTTCTCGGTAGACTAACGGAAAGGAATCATGAAAGTTGCTACAGACTGGAAGAGATCTGTCTGTCAGTCTACACACACACACACACACACACACACACACACACACACACACACACACACACACTCTAACCCGTTCAACTTATCCTGCATGAACTTTTTATATAAACGTGAATCATCCTAGACAATATCGACACACTGCTGCTGCTTTCAGAGACTGAAGGGGTGAGAAAATCCGAAGCCACGTCGCCGTTTGTTTTTTTTCTTATCATTTCCTTCCGCGCAAGAATCGGCCTGGAGGGTCTGAACGAGCGGTGACCTTTCACCCGAAAAAACATCCCTCACACACCTTTTTTTGTTACCCCCCTCGGAAAATGACAGATGATAGCCATAACGGAGGAGGAGACGCAGGGACAAGGCAGAGTGTCACCCCTCCGTCCTCTGCTCTCTGGTAAACAGTACTTAGACTGCTGAGACATCAGCATGCTGCTGCTGCCGCCGCTGCTCTTTGATTCACATGCTGGAGGAAAATTATGACCGATTATTCATTCAAACCCCAACCTCAGTATGTTTCCCCGGAGACTTCAAGGCCACCAAGAAAAAAAAAGGGGGGGGATCGGCGAAACGCTTGAGGAAATCACGCAAAGAAGAAGAAGACCTTAGGAATGTGTTTTTGTACCCGGGTAAGGTGGCGATGATTGTGTCCACGGCTCTGAACTGCGAGAGAGAGAGACAGGTTTCACCTTCAGCCTCGGCTGCCAACAGAGAGACATGTTGACTCAAATTAACAGGACTTTCCTGGGCTGCTGTCTGTCTGTCTCCAGGGTTCTGTTCACTTGAATGTGCTTTCTCTGTTTTACTTTCTGTTTCCATCAGTGCCACAAGCATCACTTCTGTTCTTCTTCTTCGTTCGGTCTGTTTTTCTCACACAGATCTCAATCCGACGCTGCCAGCTCCACATATCTGACACGCTTAGCTGTATGCGGATAACTAACGAAGTCCTTTTTATTGCCACTAAAATCATAAACACGTTTTCCCTGTGGTAGTTGTCGTGGATGTAGCCGACCGTTGGCCAAACCTCTCCGGCTAAAGCAGCGTGAAAGAGGCCGATACTCGACATGTAAATAGTTTGAAAGGGTTGTATATTTTTTTATATATCGTCTTTGCAAAATGAAAAACAAGAGCAAAAATGTAGGAAATGAATTAAACTTGTAAGGTGAGCTACAGATTATGTAACAGGTTACATAACAAAAGTTTACCTTCTCACAGCATCTCTCTCACAACCCGAAGACATTCACTGTTTGGAAACATGAACAATAAAACTTGAATCATGTACTTGTGTACTAATACCAGGACTACAGCTATACTCATGACTTTTACACAGATTATCAACTGTTGAGGAGTCCAACCAAAACATGTAGCTTTAGTCTTTCAGCCTGATATTGTGTCATCAACTGAACACAAGAATCTAGTTTAAAAACTCAGCCAGAGGCCGTGTATTATTAATAAATGTGCTCGTGACAGCCGAAATTTAGAGTCTGCTGCTTTTACAGTCGTTACCGTTAATTCAAAAATCAGTGCGAGTAATCGGTCCGCCCCCCTTTTTAAACGTCCCGTTAACGGAAAGCCTGGCACCATCGAGCGTTGAGGCTTGGCGAGCGGTCACGTTGTCACGTTAGCAGAACCAGCAGTGTGATTGAGATCTTGTTGAGAATATTCAGCCCCGTCAACTTTTTTTTTTTTTTGTCACAGGGATGTTGAAATGTGAATGAAATGATAAATAAACGCGTGTACATAAAATCCATTTAATGTAACATCCGGCATTAATCGTTGTTATAAGCTATGTTTTCATTTTGAATGTCTGTAGTTTTCTATTATTTCCTTGTTTTTTTGAGAACTCACCAAATGGCCAAAGTGTAAAATACTGATATACATTGTTGTAGATAAGAAAAAAAATTACGAGAGCAAATAATGAGACGGAGACGAGCGGCGATCGGAAAAGTTTCACAGTTGTCAATTAAGTTGATGCTGAATTTAACTGAGCAATTATCTATGCATTCTTTTGATCTCGAGAAGTGGAAAGTCGTAAAAAGCCTTGCATGCCCATGGACGGTTGAAAGAAAACGACTGTATGTACTGAACAGAAATATTTTTTATTTTATTTATTCTATTTTATAAAGGTATATACTGATTTTATTAGTTGGGGCAAGTTAAGTCTCTTGACTGTGTGTCATTGTCTCAGTCCCTGGTTAACTCACAAAGGCTACAACGAGCTCCGCTTTGCAGAAACAAGCAGATATCTTCACCTTGTACAGTGCACTGAGAGCTGGGAGTCCACTGCTGCTCTGAGGAGTGAAGAGGAGGAGCAGGAGGAGGAGACAGCAGTGGACTCCCAGCATCTCTGTCAAGCTCACACATAAACAACAACAACAAAATCACACACACACATTTCCCACAGATGGACGTGTTGGCTTCCGTTTGCTGCTCACTGATTTGTACACTTTACCGATGTAACCAATTGTGAGAATAAACAGCATTATAAAAGAGATCACATGGACTTTGTTTGTGTGCGTGAAGGCTGCGACTGATTATTGTTTTCAACGCCGATCATTAAACCCAGTTCCCAGACAGACTTGAACTCGTGGTGGTTCACCACTATCCCACCAGGATTCCCTGTTCCCAGTGTTTCAATGCTCGTAACACGGCGATGTTTCCTTCTCAGACTCTAACATTTGATGTGTTTAAAGATGGAGGTAAGTAAATGTCTTTACTTTCTGTCCCTCTGTCTGTGACAGATTAAAATTGCAGAATTGGAGTAAATGATTTAGTCCAGTACTTCACACGTCTGCAAAGACGACGATGACACCGTCAGTTGTATTGCACCAAAATGATTGGGTGGGTGACTAAAAGAAAAAAAAGTGCAGTATTTAAAAAAAATAATAAAACGGAATCAATGTGATCAAAACATTTTAAGAAAAAGCACTCCACCATTTAACCATCAGTATACTAAATGGTCTCTTTATGTGTACAGGGAAATATGAAATCAAATATAAATCTGGTGCCTTCCGATGAATTCAGACTAACCGTCCTCCCTCCTTCAAATTAACGAACTTCTAAATTAAACCAAGAACAAGACAGATGAACTGTTACATGGGATCAACCTCTCAAAGCCTGATGATCACAGCAGAGGTGTGTATGTTGATTATTCTGACGTCACACCCTGAGACAAGATGAAGAAAACGAGTCAAACTGTTAAATTAATGTTTATTTTGTCCAATTTATCTCAATGACTTTTATAAAGCGCCATCGTCTGCTGTGCAAATCATTCTGCTGCACAGTGTAGACCTGATCATTTAACTTAAAAAAAATTAGAATAAAAAATAATTAGAATAATTGACTCGATAGTGGCTGTAGCTTCAGGATGTTCTGATAATTGACATATCTTTACAGTGCAGGCAGAGAGACGGAGGACGAGGACGCAGACATTTGTGTGAGTTGAGAGTTGGAGGCCCGCGACGGACGCTGAGAGAGAGGGCTGTCCCCCCTGCTGTTCAGAGAGCTCGGGGATAGGGAGGAGATGGGTGGCAGGGTGAAATCCGCAGGCTTCTGCGTGACCCCCTCCGTCTTCGGTCTGACCCCCTGTCCTCTGGTCTTGACCGGCCTCTCTGGTTTAGCTGCGTCCTTCGGCGTTTTCTCTGCTCTCGGCGCGTTTTGTCTCACCTGCTTGGAGGTGGAGGCCGCAGGTGGAGCAGGACGGGCGGGAGAAAGGGCCGCCTGCTGCGTGCTAATTGTCGTGCTGTCACTTAGTTTGTGTGCTATAGCTGTAATGGGAGACAAGTGGCTGGAGGTTTTTGCAGAGGACATTAGTGACAGCGTGAGGCGAGGGATTCTCCTCGGTTTGACTTTCGTCTTTTTCTTTTCGACTTTTTTCTTCGTGGACTTCTTCTTGTGGCCTTTGGGATGATGCTTTGTCTTTTGTCGTTTGACCTTTTGCTTCCGCCCTTTAGGCCCTCTCTTCTTCTTCCCTCCCTTTCCCTCCTCATCCTCCTCCTTCTCCTCCTCGCTGCATTCACCTTTCCTCTCCTCTGAAGGTGTGGCCGCATCCCTTTCCGTCTGCCTCTCCTGGCTCGAAGGAGACGAAGGTCTGCTGCTGGCTGACGCTGCTCGATTCTTCCTGCTTTTCCCCTTTTTAACAGGTTTGGACTGTTCGGGCATTATCCCACCCAGGAGGCCCTTTGCTGCTGCCCTCGCCAACACATCCTGGACTGTTTCCACCTTAGTCGGATCCGCCTTGAGGAAAAAAAAAGCAAGGTCAGTTTAAGATTTGATGTGGAGGCACGACACATTAAAACAGGCCTCTGGGGTAGCATAGCACAGAGGAGATCTGTACAACAAAACATGATGGTGTAGAAATGAGCCACAGCTATAAAGTGAACCTGCAGAGAAGGAAGAGGAGGAGGAGCAGAGTGTAGGATATAATTTGAGAGGCGACATCTCGCTATGTGAGGAAGATGATGGGGATCTGTTCATTTAGCGGCTATTTAGTCATAAATCGATAACACGCCAAACGTGAAATTTCACAACAATCCATCCAGTTATCCTCAAAACGTTTCACAAAAAAAAAAAAATCAACAAATGTCACCCTCGTGGCAGCGCTGAAAGGAAAAGTCAAGAGATCATCAATATGAGTAGAGCTCGTCCTCCAGGGGGCCGTAAACGTCTGCACAAAATTTCATAGTCATTCATCAGACAGTTCATGAGTCGGTGCCCTTCTATCATCCATCCCCTAAATCATAAAGGTATAAAACATGGACGTTGTTAAGCTGGAGGTGGTCATGGGTGGAGCTAAGGCCACCTGTAACAACACCCACCTGTCAATCAAAGCATCCACGCTCTTAATCCTGCATAACTTTAAGCCTTAATATATTGTGAACAGGTGAGTTGTATATAAATTTACCCTCAGTACAGTTGTCATGAACGTGGAAATTTGCTATGGAGACCAAAACTGTTTTTTGTACCAGGCTGTAAACATGTTTATTTCTGCTGTGGAGTTTTTTTAACATGGGGACTTATGGAGACTGGAGGCAGCCTCAAGTGGACGTTTGAGGAACTGCAGTTTTTGGCACTTTTGCATTGGTTTTATTTCAGTCTGGACTGACCGACAGGAAGGTTAAGGTGAGAAATGTGAGGTGCTGCACCCGCACAGTAAAACAATGTCATCATCTGCAGTGAAACTGAAACCGTACGTCTTCCTCATCCGTCTCTGTCTCTGTCCGTCTCTCCTTTAATCAAAGCTGAATGATGTTCAGCACGCCGCCGCTCAAAACACTTAAAGAAGCATCTTTTCTTCACTCTTAAGTGTTTAAGCCTCTACATTGTTTTTCATTATTCCTGCTCTGACAGCGCTCTGCACTTTAAGTCATTTATAAGCCTGAAAACTTTAATTACGCTGCCAGAATGAGAGTTTGCAGTAAAACACAGACGACGACATTATACCAGAGAGAAGCATGAATGATGGCAGCCTGTCAGACGTCTTTAACAGATTCAATATTTTAGGTTTTTTTTTTTTTAGACAGATGGTTTAAAGCATTTGCATGAATTTTCAGTTGATGTTTGTAGTCGAGATCAGTCTTGAAGCTCTCGGTCTCAGACTAAGAGGACTGTGTGCGGATGTCAAGAAATTGTTTCTTTATTATCTGATTCTTTTGTTTTTTTTGGAGTTTAAACTTCCTGCTGCTCTTTTGTGTTGCTGTTTATGGCTATCACTCTTCCCCATGCCCCTTCTGTTCTGGTCTGTTCTGGTCTTGGTCTTCCACAATGGGATCCATACTGACTTTGCTCATCCTCCTGTAGCGCCACCACCAGGTTCACATTTGTACTTTTGGTGAAATATCTGAACAACTATCGGATAGATTGTCATGAAATTGGATTTATGGTCTCCACGGGTTGAACTGTAACGCCTGAACTTTAGGCAACAAAATGGTTTTTAACTAAACACCTGCAGAATCACTGTTATTCCCATCGGCCTCAGCTGCTGCTAGTGTTAAAGTTATAGTTTGCAGTTAATGGGGAAAACAATGGATGAGGAAGAAGTCCAGGCTGAATTAGGATGAGTCAGTTTTGCTCAGTGCTGCAACTTTTAAGTAAGATAAAGAAAATATGCATTTATCTGTAAAGAGTAAGAGATGGGACAGCGTAGCGCACGCGTTTTATTTTGAAAAACAGCTTTGAAAGCTTCAAATCTCTTATTTGTAAAAGCATTGTTTTGAATTTCTCTCATGTTTTTTATCTGTTAACTCGTGTTTCGTCTTATTATGAATCATTGTTGCTTTTTTTTCTACTTAAATCGTGTTCTTACCGAAAAAGATTATTCAGATTTTTGGACACCAACTGCTTTCTTGTGTCTCCCTTTGATTCTTTGTTCAAAGAAAAATATTTCATGGAGACTTCTAGTTATCTTCTTCCCCCTCCTCCTCTCTTTCCTACTTTCTTGTCTTGCTATGCTGCCATGTGTCTTGTTTCAGATCCCGTTAAATCGTCCTCCAGCACAGCTCGCCTGGTGTGGAGCCGCTCATCTGAGCAGCAGTTAACCAGCCCAGAAGTGTCAGTGTAAATGAATCCGCGGCTGCAGCTCTGATGTGATTTGACTCACTGTAAGAGTGAACGTCAATCTAATTAGACGTGATCGTCAGTGGATCTGAGGCTACTGCACTGACACTGGATAGGTGACTAGCACCTGCCACCTGTGTGTGTGTGTGTGTGTGTGTGTGTTCATGCAGGCACAGTCCCCTCCCTTGCACCATTTTTTCGAGCTGCAGGGGATCAAAGGAGCAGCATCTCATTTCCTTCTGTTGTATTGTTCTTTTTTTTAATGAGTGGAGCAAGAGGGGAGAAAGAAGAGGGTGGGGGCAAACCGACGAGGTGATGCAACAAGACCGGAGGGGTGGATGGAGGAGGCGGGGAAGGGTGGATGGTGGATGGAGGAACGATGGAGAATTATCCATTCATCCCGGCTGTAAAGTACAGAAATGTTTCAGAGGCTCGGGCGTATTTCATCTTTAACTTGTCTCTTTTTTTTTTCTATAGAGGGTTGGAATAATGCTGCAGTGTGTGTGTGTGTGTGTGTGTGTGTGTGTGTGTGTGTGTGTGTGTGTGTGTGTGTGTGTGTGTGTGTGTGTGTGTGTGTGTGTGTGTGTGTGTGTGTGTGTGTGTGTGTGTGTGTGCGTGCGCGCATGTGTGTGTGCAGACAGGCAGAGCCGACCGACCTCCCAGCAGACAGACAGTAAAAGAGTGCAGCCTCAGCACTACTGGAAGGTCTCGTCGCAAAGCAATCACACAAAGCACTCGCTCACACACACACACACACACACACACACACACACACACACACACACACACACACACACACACACACACACACACACACACACACACACACACACACACGTAAAAATCTCTATCCACTCTCTCCGACCTCCACGTTTCTCCTCTCACCTGCCGGGACAGCCGTGCGATGAAGCAGCCGTTGGTGATGTGAGATGTTTCCAGCCTGAAGAACTTGGAGTCCGCTGACGTGTCTCCTGACTGAGAGTCATCGGGAAATATTGGGCCGTTTATCCTGAGAGAGCAAAAAAAAATCAAAACTGTTGAGAGGTATTACTGTAAACAAACAGGAGCATTGGAAAATTACACAGAGGTAAAGTTACTTTGACAACCAAATACAGGAAAGTAACAGAAAATCCACAGATCTACAATTCTTGTTGTGTTTTTACTGTAGCTGTGTCGATCCACCAGGCATGTGATGATGGAGCTCACAGGATAAAGCCAGCTGCCACATCTGGCGTCAACATTCGATATGTTAGCAAATGTTTAAATTCAGTTTTAACATGTGGACATGATGTGACCTTGAGACACATTCATATTCTCAGTGACTCACTCCTTTCAGTGCTTTGTTCGCTAAACTTGCACTCAGTGCAGTTTTAAGCAGAGTGACCTTTATTACAGTATTTTAAAAAAGCTTCCCGTTTGATTATTCCAAGCGTCTAGAATTTGAACTTGTGGGATGATGTTTTTTTTTTTAATACTTTGTTTTCACTTTTTCAACTTTTTTTTTTACAGTCAAAACGAAGAAAAACAAAAACATACAAAATGAGTATACAGCGTCTGACCCTGTTACAAAAATAACTTAAGTAAAAAAGGGGAAGACAGAGACTGTAATTATGAGGATATAAACAATAAGCAAAGTAGCTGTGTCTTATGATACCATCAGGGGTATGAATACAAAACAAAACAAATAACAAACACACACAAAGGAACTCTGAGAGGAGCAAAGTGTTATTCAGTACAGAATAATACAGAAAATGAATAAATTACCACGTAGGTGCCTGCTTCATGTATTGGTCTCATCAAGTAAGGCTAAAAATGGTTTCCATGTTTTCTCATAATAACTGGGTGAATGAATCTGCTGAGGCGAATCCTTGAAACAAAAATCATTTCGTTAAGCCACCTCTTAAAGCGAGGGGATGATGGAGACTGCCTGTTAAGTAAAATTAATTTTTTGAGAACCTGCTTACAGTGGGAAGGGAGGGTTGATGTCAGGTTTAATATTTACTTTATATTGTTTAAAGAACCAGTAGAATATGTCTTTCCAAAAGCTGTGCAGTACTGGGCAGTACCAAAATAAATGAGAGAGTGAACCTTCGGCATTGTTACATCTATCACACATGGGAGACACAGATTCAAATATTCTCTGAAGTTTAGTTTTGGAATAATGCAGTCTATGCATGACTTTAATCTGAATTAGCCGATATCTAGTGTTCATAGATCACTTCTGTATACTAGACAGGCTTTCCTCCCATTGTTCATCTGACAGTTCTTTTACCCATGTATCCCTGAGGTGGCTAGTATTCACAGGTGTCTCAAAAGCAGCAACGAAGCGGGAAATCAGATGTTTAGCGAACTCGTAGGATGATTAAATGACTTTAATTTAAAAAAGGTGAAGTGAAGTGAAGCGCTCTTTCTGTCTTTATCACTGGTGTGAAAAGCAGCTCTCTGGTTTAAAGCTTCCAGTCTGAACACGTCAAACTGTGATGTCACTGCGTACTGGCAAACGCCGGAGTACACTCTGACATCACAGCAGGAAGTCGAGAGGCTAAACAGTCTTGTTGACGCCTGATAAGACGCTCTTTAAAGCAACATATATAACTTTTCTACCATGAAATAACAGATCTAATATTGTGTCTGTGCTCCGTCGACTATAATCCGGTGTAATCTGCACCCCGTATGTCTGTTTCTGTAACTCCGTGCTCCGGGTATTTAACTTTACCATACTATTTCACTGATTTTGTTGAAACTGGATCATGTTTAATGGACAAAATGTTTTCTGGTTTTCATTCATTAGCCGGGCTGCCTGGACTGTGAGCTGAGAGCACCGGGGGGGAGTGTTAGTGTTTGTACCACAGGCGTTTTGGACCATTGGAAAGAAGAAGAGGAGGTTTACAGGCCCGGGCGTGGGGGAATGCAGACAGGGAGCGGAGCTGGTGTTGTGCCAGAACCGGAGCTGGGCAAGCTGGGCAATGTAACTGGGCTCAGCAGCCTCTATGGACATAGAGAAGGCTGAGAGACAGACGCCGAGCTGGGCTGACTGCTGCTGGACTAGTCAGTGATATCAGCTGCTGCTGTGTCGGCTTTAGTTCACCTTGCTTGACATTTGGTTGTTGGCAGCTCTCTTATACTGTATCTATACACAGAAACAGGCTTGTTAGAGTCCTCTTCATCCCATTCTCCCTCTGCTGATCATTAATTTAAGAATGCAGAAATTACTGTCTAAGTCAAGATGGAAAGCAACTTTTTTATATATATATGCAAGGGAAGCAGTTCTGTGGCAGTTTAAAAGATTAACATGTGCTCAGCATCAGCTGCTGTTGTGCAGCTTTTTCTGGGAAACAACAGAGGCAGCGTGATGCTTCGGTTTACCCAACAAAGCAGCGTAAACACGGAGGTGAAGCGGCTGCTGACTGTCTCGATTCACGTCGGTAGGTTGGATAAAAGAGCTTCATGTGACCAAATATAATAAGATTTGGATTTCTTTAAGAGGGGAGGATGGTGGAAAAAAAATCGAGTCGTGTGGAGCAGCAGGCGTGAAACAGCTTCTGAAATCTTCTCCACCCCGCTCACCCCGACTGTGGGATTAACTACTGTCCCCACGGCAACCGCAGCGGATCCTTTATACTGTCATCATCAACCGCTCTCTCTCTCTTTCTGCCACACACACACACCTGTACGCACAGTATACACTGTATACGTGGAGATATGAGATCAGATGGGACATTAGTCACTCGCTCAGACTGTAAATCTCAGAGCTCATTTTCTCATGGTAATTGGGTTCTGCAGTGTAATTGGGTTCTTAGAAACAGATACAGACGTTACATGAGCGGTTATTAAGTTGAGCTATTTGTTTATGACAGCGGTTCCTAACCTTTTCTATCATGGAGTAAAGCCTGACGACCCCTGACTTATATATTTGATGAATATTCCATCTATATATCTTCATTCAACAATAACAAAGCAGAAAAACTCTTTAAATAATTAACACAATAACTGCAGCAGAGAGCTTTTTTTTATACAAGCCTCCGTCTCTATTATTCTTTTTTTTTGCCATACAGACTTACTGGGAGTCTTTTTTGATAAATCCAGTGTTTTATTCTCTCTGATGCCTTTTTGGTTCAGTAATAAATGAAATGCAGAGATAAAAGCCAGCTGCGTATATTCTTTAAAAAGTTTTCTTACACCCTTTAAAACAAGAACGCATCGTGAAGCCTGGTCTAGAAAGGATCGGGATCCTCAGGTAGCGAGCCAGTGGTCTAAGACACTGTGAATTTAGCTCATATGTCTAATCTGTCTGACTGTATGAGGACTGTCTGAAAGCTCTTATCCAGTGTCTGCACGGTGCTGATGCATGTTTTGCAAAGGACTTCAGTTCACCCTCAAAGTAAATCTTAACTTGAGGCCGGAACACAAAAATTAAGATTTAACATCACATGGACATGATTAGATAGTGAAAGTGACTCATGTTTTCTTTTTTTAAAGATTATTTTTTTGGACTTTAATGATAGTACAGCTGAAGATAGAAGCAGAGAGAGGGGGAGTGACACGCAGTAAATTAGCCGTCTGATGCGGGATTCGAACCGGGGCCAGCTGCAGCGAGGACTATAGCCTCCACACACGGGGCGGCCGCCTAACCCACTACGCTACCAACCACGCTGTTTTTATAGCCATGTGACATCCGGGATGGTCCAGACTTAAATAACCGATGGATTGCTGTTGACATTCATTGTTCCAAGAGGATGAACCCTGCAGAGTGTTTGCGATCCTCTGACTTTTTCGGACACTTTTAGTTTTTTAGCTCAATAACTACTGGATGGATTACCATAAAACCTGATACAGACTTTAATCTTCACGACCAAACACCTGAAAAACTAACGACGTTCCCATTTAGAGCTTTAACGTTTAATGTTTAGTGCTTAATGTCAGCATGTTAGCACGACTGCAGACTGTAGATTAATTTTAAACTTGGATGCAGGCTGTTTTTTTTAGAAATTTAAGTCTCAGTAACAGTTATTTAACCTCAAATTAAACGTCCACCTGATGCAAACATTAAAGCAGGTGAGCTCGGATTGGCTGGGTCGTGGAGGTAAAATGGCTCCTTTCTAAAAAAAATCTTTAATGTGTCCCCTGTAGTAGAAACAGTACATGAGTAATTCCTCGTTGCATTTGTGGTTTGAGCCTGTGGATAAGTAATAAAATGTCTGACTGCATAATTAAACACTGGGAAGACAGAAAACTAATACATGCACAGCAAGGGAGAGCTGTGTGTGTGTGTGTGTGTGTGTGTGTGTGTGTGTGTGTGTGTGTGTGTGTGTGTGTGTGTGTGTGTGTGTGTGTGTGTGTGTGTGTGTGTGTGTGTGTGTGTGTGTGTTCACCTGAAGGGCAGCAGTTTGTGGTGAGTGTGTGTTTTCTCCAACACTCTTTTCACCAGCTGTTCATTTTCCTCCGGACACACTGAGCGTGTGCAGTAAACCACAGTCTGAACCTTTGGGACTGACGGACAAAGAAAAGCAGAATAAAAACACACAGAGAACAATCCTCCACTCTGTCCCCACTGAGCCGGCATCTCATCCGAAAGCGTCCGCTGATGAAATATAATACGACAAGAATGCAACATGGACAATATCAGCTTTAACTCTCCATGCGTCGCTCTGTCTATTAAGATGTTTATTGAATTGTTTTGTTTCAGTACTCACAGGAGAGAGAGTGTGTGAGCAGTCGAGCCTGCTGGGCGGCCATCGTCTGTATTTTGTTCTTGGATACGGAACCTTGAGACAAGTCTGACAGCAGATCCCAGTCTGTCAACACAGTGACACTCATTATATTTCATATGACCATCAATATTTATAGAATATTTTATTTCCTGTTCCCTTCCTCTGTCCTCCCGTTGTTCCCATGGTTCAGCCCTTAGTGTTATCTCCTTGGCACAATTCTCCACAAGTGTTGACAGCTAATTAGTGTTCGTTAGGCTTGCATTAGGTTACTGCATGGAGGAGGAGAAAGGGAAGATGGCTAGTTATAGAGAATTGTGCCAAGAAGATCGCTCCTAGTGTTTCACAGCTTCCTGAACCTGCATTCATCGATTAAAACCTGCAGACAGTCAATCACAAAATGTGATTATGACTCAAATCTGTGTGTTTGCTTTGTTTTATTCAGGCGTTTTAAATCTTCCACATGTGGAACCGACCTCACGCGTGACCTTTGAACCGTTTCTCCATCAATCTGCAAACTCTGCAGACTCTCTTGAGGTCAGTACCCACATTTCATTATCGGAAAATCTTGTTTTACTTTGCCCGATGTTGACGTACCTCCATGCTCGCTGTGGATGGCCGGCACTGGGTCGTTGAGGGCGGAGGACGAACACCGAGGCAGCACCAGGATGACCTTTAAACGCTGGACGGCGGCGTCTCCTTCGTTCAGCCCGAGGAACGCTTCAGACAGTACTCGCACGTCTACAGTGGGCATGAATAAGCATCGGAAAAAGAGTGTGAGTGTGCACAGTGTGTGTGTGTGCTCAACAATAATATAAATGCAAGACTTTTTGTTTTTGCTCCCCGCTCTTGCACATTAAAGGTTTACTCCTCTCAAATTTTGCTTACAAATTTGTTCAAATCCGTGTTAGTGAGCACTTCTCTGCACAGATAATCCATCCATCTGACAGTTGTGGGATTTTAAGATGCTGATTAAACAACCTATTGCACAGATGTGCCTCGGACTGGTTACAATAAACGGGCACCCCTAAAATGTGCAGCATTACACTTATTAGGCACTGAACTATGGCTTTTTCACAAAGTGCTACAGGTACCAACTTTCTGGCCCCCGGGAGAGCAAAGTCGAGAGAAATGAAACTTTTGTGCACAGAGGAAGTCTCTTTTTTTCTGCACAGTCCTTTTTCTCACTCACTTTTAATTTCCATGTGTGTGAGCAGCTCTTTCATCTCTTCTATCTGTGAAGGCGTGTGATCGGCGCCACACACCAACACCCGGCCTGAGCGGGCAGCGGCCACGATGGCCACGTGAGCCGTGGTCATAGCAGAGAAAAACCCCGCCACCAGGACGTCGGCGCTTTCAAACAGCAGGGGGCGTAACACACTCACTGCCACGCACACACTCCTGTCCTGCAAAGACACACACACACATACTCGTTGGTGTCTTCTTTTCTTTAACTCAGTTACACAGCTTTAAACTAAAGCAGAAAAACGTTTGTGGACTTTTCTAAACTATCAGACAGTCATTTTTTTGTACTCCAATAAAGTGGACGTACATAAAACAAAGTTTTCTGAGGCTCCACAAATGAAGGAACCAGGAGATTGGAGCCACCTGAGTGCAGAAGCTGTCCAGCAAAGATTAAAGGAGGGTGTGGAGTTATGTTGTTGGTGCACTTTATGGTTGAATGTTTAATTATTCTGCTTCCTTTTTTAAATGACAGAACCACTTTTAGCGGCATCTAGTGGTGAAGCTGCTGCAACCAGTTCGCCTCACTCTCTCTTTCCAGGAACAGTCCAGGGTGGCTATAAAATACGTGAGTATCTAGAGTCGCTGTTTTAAATCTCTCTGTTCTGAGCTACTGTAGAAACATGGAGGAAGGTAAAGAAGCTATTGTTAGATATTAAAATTGTTATTTAATTCTGTGCATGTTCCACAAAGTCTGTAGATTACAAATATCCCAGGTAAAAATCCAACTTGAAGGAGCAACAGATCAAATCGATTTTGAATGTTTGACTATTCCAATCAATCGACTCTGTTTTCAGCATGTTTAGTGCACGCGGCATGACATTCTGTGAATACACCTTTGAGGGTTAAAGCACAAAGCGAATCATTGGAGGTGTTGGAGCAACAACCTGGGTTTGAAGTCAAAATGGATTCATACTGTCCTGAAATGACATTACTGTTCTATCGGTTCATGGAAATGAATTCAGGGATGATTTATTGTCAGACAACCAACCATCATCTGTCAGAATAAGCTGAAGTAATTCAGATAATCTTCTTCCTCCATCACAGGAGGAAAACTCAATGACATGAAGCCGACTGACAAATGATGGAGCCGCCACAGAGGTGGAGCATCTCCTGGACGTGTGGAAGTATCATGACAGCATCTCTCAGAAGCATGGTTCTGAGAGAGGAAGCGTGTTTCTTATTAGTGAGTTTTATTTAATTACACACTCCGGCACACACACACACAGATTCAGACATACCTGTGTGTTCAGCACACGTGTTGTCGTGAGGCTGCCGTGGCAGAGCAGAGCACTGAGCTGCTGGGAGAAGACGAGCGTGTCCGGACAGAGAGGGTCTCTGCAGAAAGTCGACTCCCCGAGCTCGGCCATGCTCTTCGCTTCACACACGCCGACTCTTTGTAACGCCTCACACACTTCGTCAACACTGCAGAGCAGAGACATGCATCACATTAGGGCACGTTTACAACAAATGCAGTGACTCGGATGCTTCAGACGCCAAACAGAGGAGTGTTTCCTCCAGGCCTTGTCGGGTGAAAGGTGATGCAGGAGTTTAGTTTTACATCAACAGCCACGGGAGCGCTTCCCACCCTCGAGCTGTAAGAATGCTGAGCCCTCCTTGTCTCAGATACGCCCCAGTGAACTTCGCTGACTATTAACCTCGCACTGCAATCCTCCCCTCTGACACAGAAGCTGTCACTTTAAAACTCACAGTGCGCCAGTCATTTCTATAAAGAGTTTAACGCTTCCCTTTATACCGACATCATGCGCTCTGTAGTGTATGACATATAACACATAATCCCTGCTGGTTTGTTCCCGAACAGACAATGCGTGGAGTCTGGAGTGCGCCACAAAGAAGAACAAACGCCATCGAATGCAGGGACGTCAGGTAATTTAATAAGCTCATTACACTCTTAAATGCAGGCACTTAATGTTTGCAAAGGACATAAAAATGCTCGGACTGGCAGCTAAGCTGGTGTGCAATGAGTTTCTTTCCTCAGCCAGCATGTTTCAGAGCGCCGCCGGAATAATTAGAGGCTTTTTTATGATGTTTGTTTCTTCTCTGAAATGAAAAGCAAATGGAAAATAAGCAGCAGTGACTCCACGGCTGTGTTTGTTAGAGTGTACCTGCTCCTCAGAGTATTGACCCATGCGTAAAGTGGCAGCTGTTTGGCTCGGTGTTGTTTGGACCTGACAGGATCAGACAGAAAACAGGAGAAGCTCTGCAGACTCTGCTTCACTCTGCAGCGAGCTAGAGACGCCGCCAGCTTGATTTTACACCTGTAAACAAACAAACACACACACGCCTGTATGACAGGTTTTCATCTTCAGCTGGTGAAACAATGTCAAAGTTCTTAAATGTTTAGAGTTGGCATTACTTCTGCAGACTGCTCTCCAGGTCCCTCACTTCCTGCGGACGCTCCTCCCCTTCCTCTGGTGAACGCTTACGCCACAGAAACTTCCGGTCCTGGAAGTCAAACAGCATCACCATCGCCAACGGCAACAAGTCGCTGGACTGCAAAACATCATAACCATAATTTTTGTTAAGATTATATGATAACAGACTTTTCATTTGTAGCATAAATGAGAAAAATAAACATGGTTTCCAACAAAACCTTGCAGATTTTGAGTAAATTCACAAAAATAAAGGCGAATGAATGAATTCCATAAACTACTATTATGTTATTATCGACTGATTAGAGTCGGTTAATGAGATAAACAGTAGGTGGCACCGATTCTTTAGCCGGAAAAAACAGAATTGGACGACACAACAGCATCAAGTAACTAAAACAACGTTATATGTAGAGAAAATTATGACCTCCGACTGCTACACCTCAGCTCTCTGTGATTTCCAGAGTTTCCCGATGGACAGTGAAGTAAACTGCTAGGAACTGTAGCTGCCGTTAGTTAATGTTAGCTCAGTTTGTTAGCTGGGCTGACATGAAAAGAGGGATTTCGAGGCCTGTGGTGCAGAGAATGTAGACCGATGTCTTGCCTGGGCAATATAAATCAAATCAAATCAGATTTTATTTGTATAGCCCAAAGTCACAAAGCACATTTGCCTCTGAGGGCTTTACAATCTGTACAGGGAGTGACACCCTCTGTCCTTAGACCCTCGGTTCCAGTGAGGAAAAACTTGCCCACAAAAAACCTTTAACAGGGAAAAAAGGTGAAAGAAACTTCAGGAAGAGGCAACATAATCAGGCATAGCAACTTCTATGGACAGCTGATGGCAAAGAGGCTGATGAGGACGGTGACGGAGGAAGAAAAAGAGGAAATAAGAGAGTGAGCAAGAAGAAGCCGCCGGACAAGAGTAAATCTAGGATCGACTTTAGTCGTTGGTGAGAGCTTGGTGAAATAAAAGGCTGAAAGACAGACTGTTTGCTAATTTTTGATCATAAGTAATGTAATCATGACAAATACACGTGTACAGCCGTCCATATTTATGATATTTATGCGGTGTTACCCTGCAGAAAAAACTACGCGATGCTGCTTTAATATAGAAATTGATTATTGATCACAGCTGCCTGAAGAAAAAAACTAAAATCATAAGCAGATCTTCTTTCCTTTATGGCCACATAAAGACGATCCCTGCAGTCTTTCTGTGTGTGTGTGTGTGTGTGTGTGTGTGTGTGTGTGTGTGTGTGTGTGTGTGTGTGTGTGTGTGTGTGTGTGTGTGTGTGTGCAGGAAGTCAAATATGTATGTTGCAGTAAAAGCGGTGTGTGGAATTACAAAGAGCTGTGTGTCAGCTTTTATAGTCATATTGGGAGACTAATGACCTGTCAGCCTATTCTTAGTTTCACCCATCCCTCAACAAAGCCTTCCTCTACACACACACACACACACACACACACACACTGGTGTGTCTCTTTGTCCATGTATGTGTCATTACACAGTGTTTTATAGTGTCGTTTACAGTCTCCCCAGTTGCACAGTGCGTCTGCCTGCCTCCCGTATGCATCATTTGCCTCCTATAACCACCCAGACTACGTACAGATCTGAATACAAATGGCCTTTAACTGCATCCCCGTCTCCCCCGCCACCATTTTACCATATTCTGATGGAGCACATTCATACGGAGAGCGAGAACGCAGCTACTTTATTTGAAGACAGATAACTCCCAGACAGTTTAACAGTCGGCGAGTAAATGCTGAAGTGTTTTTAATCAGTTTTTTTTTTCTGTGTGCAACCACTCATGTCGAATCTGGCGGGACTCACGATATGCTGAGACGTGTGAAAGCAGCTGTCAGTGATCATCTCCTCCAGTAACTCTTGGTCTAGGAGAAAAAACAGTTTTGTTAATGGAGGGGAACAACAACATTGTCCAAACATCAGCAGGATCGGACACACTGAAGCTAATGGAGAGAGATGTTAAAGGATCAGTTCAGCCAGAATTACAAAAAGCAGTTTGCAAATTTGGAGGCATGCACCTCTGAGATCTCTGCCTCCACCCAGAATCAGAGTAAAGCTCGTCAGCAGTGACTTTGCTGGTGTTGCTTCTACCAAAAAGTTGTTTTCAAAGGGACTATTTCTTACATAGAAAGTCTGTCGCTTCTTCAGTAACAAAGACGTTGTTTCTATAAAGAGATGTCCCTCCTGGAAGTTTTAAACAACATCATTTCACTTTTTTTTGGCCACTTGGGGGCAGCAGAACACACAACATTGACATTATCGTCTCCATCCATCCATAACTGTAAGCACTTATCTTTATTGGGGTCGTTCACATCCACATTCGCGCCTACGGGCAATTTAAAGTCACCAATTAACCTGCTAATTGCAAATCTTTGGACTGTGGCTGGAGTATCGAGAGAGAACCCACGCAGACACAACATGCCACACAGAGAGAAAGGTTCTAACCAGGAACCTTCTTGCTGTGAGGTGACGGTGTTATCCGTGTGACCTATATTATTATTTCATAAAGTTATCAGACAGATGTTGACAAGCAGTCGTCCACGTCATCTTTCTGGGGAAACATCTTCGTGGATCTACAACCAAGTCTTCTAAAAAAAAAAAGATGAAACACCAAACTTTATCTTATCATACTTTGTCCTTTTCTGGTTCCTCAGTTGCTGCCATTTATCCACCAGCTAATCTCTAACCTCGTCTGTAAACCATTTACTAAAGGGTTTATAAGTTTATGAGAGTGTCTTAGTTGCTGTTGAAGACGAGGTTGATGAGTGCGGTGAGTTTGAACCAAACCAATAAAGCTGCAGGTCATAAAAAAAACAAAAAACGAAACAAAGCGCTAAAAGACGCCAAAATGCTCGGTAAAGCCGAGGATAACTGCAGAGATGGCTACAAGTGACTGCTTTCACATGATGTGTATTCGAGCCACCGGTAATATGAAAATATTTATCAGTGCTGCTTCAAATGTCATTTTTTACGGCTTTCAGCCACACAGTCCCACAAATCCATTCAAATCCACTGTGGTGGCAAACAACCCCCGAGAGCAATATCTACAAACCTGGCCGAATGAAATCAAAAATATCTGCATGGCTAGACACCACCCTCCTCCTGTGTGTGTGTGTGTGTGTGTGTGTGTGTCCATGGCATGCACCCTCTTATCACCACACATACAGGCATCTGCTGTAACTCCAGCTGAATATAATTTGCAGCCACATGGAGAAATGAAATGTGCGACTTTATACCACTTAATCTACCGTCTGCAGTTGAAGCCGCTATTCAAAAGTGAATATTGGAGTGGACACATGCCGCAGCACCCCTGCTATTCATTATCCAGATAAGACTTCCTTATACGAAGGTGGGTGAGGTCTAGCAGACGTAGCAGCGGAGTACATCAAATTAATTTCTCCTTTCCGGGGCGGTGCAAGAGTGTGCGGGGACGACCTCAATCTCAAAACTAAATCTGGATGAGATGCTCGATCTTCTAAACAACAATTATGAGTGACTTCACACATTTGAGGGTGTTGAAGGCGAGGTGGTAGGCCTGTCTCTGCGGGGTTTCATCTCCAGTCTCTGGTTGTGTTGTGTCCGTCTTCTTCTTCCCATAATGCAGGCGCTGTTTCGTGACCGACTTCTCTGTTCGCAGCTGCTGGAAAATGGCTGCCGCTTGCAGGAAGGCCTGGTCTGATGGAGGGGGGACTGCAAGGAGAAGAAGGAGAAGGTGGAGGACAGAAGAGGGAAGGAATTGGAAAGAGGAAATACAAGGAGGAAAAAGAGACGTCAGGGGCGGAGAGGAGGTGGAAAAAGTGTCAGGTGAGCATCAAGGACTTACAGTCACTGATACTACAGTTAAATATTTATTTATATGTTTGCTGTTTGGTCTTTTGGATTCAACTGGTGCGTACGGTTCAGCTATAGGTGACTGCAACCCGAGGCCACTCGGGTATATTCGGGAGCCTTGTCTTTCTTTTCACAATAAAAGCCCGGCGCCCATTGTCCACCGCTGATTTTTATCATCAAACGGTTTGTGTTTGATCTGCGTGCAACCACGCTTCTCTGACCGCCGGCCCGGTAACATAATATGAAAAAATGTGCGAGAATCATGTCTTCACCTGTTGAAGGTAAAGATGAAAGGTGAGGAAGAGGAGGCAGGAATGAGAGGGGCTCTTTGTCGGTCTGCTGGTCTTCATGTGATGATGCGAGGGTCTCCTCCTCCTCCTCCGTCGCAGAGCTCGTGTTCAAGTCCTCACCGGAGCCCACTGAAGAGAGGAGGGGGGGGGGGGAGCAGTGTGTGATCATGTTACACACACACACACACACACACACACACACACACACACACACACACACACACACACACACACACACACACACACACACACACACACACACACACACACACACACACAGCAAACAAACAAGAAAACAGCAGCGTAAAGATCTTACCTTTGTCTGCCATGCTCACAGAAGCAAAACACTTGTCAAGCTCCTGTCTCTGAACGTTTAAGTCCTTTTCTCTCTGCCTCACTCTCCCGTCAGCCTGAAACAGACACCAAACATTAAGTTTAGTCCAACCTGAGACGTGCAAATGTAAATAAGACGCATAGCGTTAGTCATGAATGACATGTGATCCATCTCCTGGTTTCAGTGAACGTGAGACAGGGCGGCTTTGCAGGACGCTGTAGGTAATTGGGCTCCTCCTGCTGCAATTAGGCAGCCGGTCAGATACGTCAGCATGAATAAATAATAGGCCGCCGTCCGACCCTGGACAAAGGTCCACCTCTCACTGACCTGCTTCACTCATCTCTGTGCACATCCTACACACACACATGTGAAGCATACACGCTTTGCTTCGGACTCAGCAGTGTTCATGAGGACGTCACTCGACAAGAAGAACTTGAGGATTAAAACTCAAAGAGTGCAGGGACCAGTAGGCTCTAATTAAACTGGATTAATAGACAGAAACACAGACGGAGTGTAATCGGCTTTTACAGCGCTCATCAATGTTTAAGCACAAAGTTTGGGATTGACCAGAAATGTGCAACGTGTCCAATAAGGCCATGTCAGTGCAAGTGGAATAAATTAATGAATATCAAACGGCAGTGATTTAATGAGTGCGAAGCAGTTTCCCGTTCCACAGCAGGAGAGAGTCCACTTTACAGGAGCAGGGCCGGGAGAAAAGAGCTACAGCAGCTTAGTGTAATCTGCATAGACGATGATGGGCTGTTTAAAATTGCATAGCCGGGTCTTACCTTTGTCATTCAGAATCCTCCTCATGGGAGCGACGCAGCTCATCGTCTCAGAGAAATGCAGCTCAAGCAAGTATCAAGGGTCTGACGATTAAAGACAAACCTGTATCTGTGGCCCCTCGAAGTCTCTTGTTTGCTCTGCGCCGGGGTATCATGTAGTGTCCCGGTGAATTGGAGCACTTCATACTCTCATCGCCCTCTTTGTCACGCCTGGTTTTGCTTTGGAGCATGTCCCGAGTTTGGGATGCCATGGCAACAATATGATAATGAAGGAGGCCTTTTACTCTCTGAAGCAAAAATAAAAAATGTAGTCTTAAAATTCAGAGGCTTGTGTTGTCATTGTAACACCTCTTTTAATGACTTTACTTTTATTTAATTTGTTTCATTCATTTGTTAATGTGCATGTTTGGATCTCAAACGATCACCTGCTCTGATTAAAGCTGCATGTGTGTGTTTCTGTAAGGATACACACCAAATATCATGCGTTGCCTGTCAGTGTAGCATCGTATATGAGCGGTTAAACTTCACTCATACTGTCACACCGTCTCCTCATGAGTGACAGCAGGGAGGCATCAGACAGGCAGATCAGATTGAGGTTGCCCCCTGCTGGCCACAGCACTGCTTCACAATGCACCTGCAGGAAGAGTCGTGATGATTTATTACCTTTTAGAAAGACAGCTGGCATTTAATTAATGAGAACTATTTGTACTCTGTTGCTTTATTTAGAACAGGAACTACATACGATGCTACACCTTGCCAAGGAATGTTGGTGATGGTTTGGTGGAGTGATACGAGGTGAAGCAGCACTGTGTCATGTTTGTTGTCCTGGACATAAAAGTGACACACAGAAGAAGATGTTTTCCAACAGCCAGAAAATAATTTAATTCAGTAAAAGTCAAGATCATAGTCAACGATGAGGGCAAGAGCAGGAGAAGCTGTTTCTTTGAGTCAGAGGGAAAGACGGTAAACACAAAAATTAAGTTCTTTCAGTGTCATCTTAAAACTTAAAATCACTTTTATCCAAAGCGACTTACAGAGAAAGGAATCGTACACACTCACACTGACGGCGAAGCCTTTGGGAGCAATTTAGGGTTCAGTATCTTCCCCGAGGACACTTCAACATGCAGACTGCAGGAGCTGGGGATCGAACCACTGATCATGTGGTTAGTGGACGAGCCACAGTCACCCTGAGACTTCAGGATCAGCAGCTGTCTATCGTACCTGCAGAAGCTTTGTGTGTTTCTGTACCGAACATGCAGAATTCATTGCACAGCTTGATTAAAAGCTGTGATTACATATTTGCTTTTTTATGAATCAGTTAATGTGTAACCATTTTGTGTGACATATAAACATAAAGAAACTTTTTGACAAGTACGGGGCACCCAGATTTGAACCAGGGACTTGATCTACAGTCAAACCACTAAGTATACCCCCTGTACAACTAAAGACAACTCACATCAGCTGTAGACGTGATCATCAGCTACCAGTTGTAGCGACACGATCATAACGTCAGGATTAACTGAAGAGATGCTGATGAAGAGACACCTTACAAAGTGAACCTGGAATATCGAGTCAGACGTAGTAAACTGCTGATTCAACACAGTCAAAGAACAATGAACAATGGAAACTGTGAGTGAATCAGGACATTCAATACACCTGTGTCAGCTGCACACCTGCGCCTACTTCCAGGATGTGTGCTCCATAATCCAGCCAGCAGTCATGTGACCTCCACTTCCAACTGTTTATAATAACCTGGCTGTCTCTTCTGATAAACTGAAGTGAAAACTGTTTCAATAAATGCATCGTCACAAAGCTGAACAGAGCTACTACTACTTCCTCCACCTGTCCACCTGTAGCGTGCAGTGAGTGAGTAAAGTGAAGTTAAAAAATCCAGCTCTATTGTTTCCAGCCTCTGTGTTGCACACTGTACGGAAAACCCCATCATGTCATTATCTGAGCTATATAAATAAAATTATGTCTCAACTTGATCACGTCCCACCTACACGCAGCGTGATGTATTAGCCAAGAACTGCGTGAGAGAACTCGCTCTGAATAAATTAACCTTTAAACTGTTGCCAGATTTAACAAAGGTAACATCGTCTGGCACGCCACAACGATTCTGACGGTTGGTTTCTTTTTTTGTTTTGTTTTACCATTTAAAAATCGACTCTTACTCTCTGTTAATTAGCACAATCCCCTCTGAGTTTCTTCATATCCAGGGTGTTTAAAATAAAACGCCTAAAAAAAACTGTGTGTGCATCCTCAAAAGGACTTTCTTTGCAGCCCGAAAGTTTAAATTGGCTCTAATTTGTGACATTTTGTTGCACATCGTTTCAGTTTTTCACCTTTAGTTAAAGTTTTCTCTTCAGCAAAGACAAAAATCCACAATCAGCCGATCTTAAATCAAAACATAAAACCCATCCTTGTTTAAACCTGAGGCTGTATGTCCTGTTTATTTGACTATAATGTTCTGCAGTGTGTCATTGAATGCATTAGCAGCTTATTTAGAGTGAAAATTGAAAATATGCATTTAAATTTGAATTAATATTAACTTGTTTGGGGTTTCTACATTCTATTCAATGCTAATGATAACTAGCTATGTTAAAATAACTTAATTAACATCACATTGAACTAAAATAACTATTTGTTCCATCTCTTCTGTAACAGTGAAGTGATTTATCAGTAAAAACTTTAATGCTAAAGGAACAGATCTGCGTCTTCCATTCATTGTTAATGAACCAAGTTGGACATCATTAAGACATCAAGCTGTTTTATGTTTTATAAAAGAGTTTCTAATCGTCATAAATAGTCGGCTGTGTTTGTCAGAATGTAAGAAAAGCTCTTAAGCTCAGCGGGGATCTTCCTGATGCCATAAATCAAATATATGTAGTGTCTGTGTCAGACCAACAGAGGGAAACATTTCACAGAGTTACAGAGATGCTATGCCGCTAAGTGTGTGTGTGTGTGTGTGTGTGTGTGTGTGTGTGTGTGTGTGTGTGTGTGTGTGAGACCCATTTCAAAGCCACTTATTTGTTATTAAGAATGCATGAAGGCGACTCTTCATATTAGCCTCTCTGCCGCATGAACACGGTGCAGACTGAACTCCAGCGCCCACACAAGCAAAGACAAAACCACGCCAGCAGTAAGGCACCATGGAGGAGAACACAGGGTCGGTTTTTTGTAGTTTACAAGTGCCTGGTACGTTACAGAACTCGCCAGAATAAAAGCAGGAGGGGGGGGAGACGAAAAGAAAAAAGAAAAACCTCAGTGAGCTTTTTGGGGGCCAAATGAGCCTCACTTCTCCACGGGTGTGAGAGTACAGCTGGAGAGATTATCCCATCCAACACGCGTCATCAATGTCGCCTCACAACAGGGCTCCAGTTACTCCCCCCATGTGCTGTGTTTGTGTGTGTGTGTGTGTGTATTCAATAATCGGCCCGGTTGGAGACGGCGGGTCGTGCGGCCATAAGCCGTCCTGGAATTTTCTCAATAAAGGACTAATCTTTACGAGAAGCTGTACAGTGCTGGAAGGAGTTTCTTCTCTTCTTTTTTAATCAGTTTACTTACAGAGTGACACAGAGTGTTATCCAATCACACTTTTCCTTTATACATAGATGTTTATGTACTTGTAATAACTTTGTGACCTTGTGTGGGTGTGATTCATGGGCATTAATAAAAAGTGTGCACCATGTTTGGGATTTGCTCCCATTCGGGCAAAACAGCATTACTGATGTTGGGTAATAAGTTCTGGCCCAAAGTCGGGAAGTTTCAGTTCATCCCTAAGGTGCAGGCCAGTCATGCTGGTTTCTTTACGGGCATGGAAACAAACTGTTGCCACAATATTGTCTAAAATATGACTGTATAGGTGTCCTGGTGGCCAAAGTTCACTTACACCCTTAAAAATAAAGGTTCAAGTTAGAAACTGAAGTGGTTCTTCATGGTGATGCCGTTTGGGAACATGGCACTTTCCATATGGAGCAGATCTAGAGTGTACTTTTTCTAATACAGTCGTCCCTCGCTATATCGCGGTTCACTTTTCGCGGACTTGCCGTTTCGCAGATTTTTTTTTTTTTACAGGTTTTACGGCCTTAAAACATGTATAATATTTATAAAATTTACCTCGCGGATTTCGTTTATTGCGGGTTATTTTTCGAACGTATCCCCCGCGATAAACGAGTGACCACTGTGTTATTTACAGAAACCAAACAAGTCTCACCATGAGCAAACACTTGGCACCAGTGGCAAGGCAAAACTGTTTAGTTTTAAGTTTTAGGAGGCAGAAAACTCGAGCAGAACCCGGATCATGGTGGATGGACATCTTCTGAGACAGTTATATTTCTATCTTAAGTGAATCAATAAACATCCATCCATCCATATCCAATACGTGCTCATGTTCGGGGCTGGAGCTAGTCCCATTGGGTTACGAGTTGCCAGATCATCACGGGGCTGACACACAGAGACAAACAACCATTTACCTTCACATTCACAACTAGAGTCACCAATGAATTGGAAGAAACCCAGGCGGATACTGGGAAAACACGTAAAATCCACATAGAAATGGCCCAGGAAGCTTCTTGCTACTTTCCTACTCTGTGTATGTAAATGTACATTAGTGAGTTATCCAAGTCTTGATCTGTGAAACATGCTCGTTGGTACGTTATGAATTATTTTGCGTTGTGAAAAAAGTCACATTTTTAGATATAACATTCTTTTATTTGTTGGGTAACCACGGTCAACAGTGTTCTGCGAGGCTATTCTTGGGAGATTAAAAGGAAGTTTGGATGACAGGACTTCCTCCTGGGATCTTTTTGTGAACATTCATATAAAAATATACTGTGAATAATGCCTGTTTGAATTTACAGCACAGCTGAGGACCTGCTGGTTTTCTTTCTTACTTGTTGTCATGAACCAGAGATTTCTTTAAAATCACTAAAAAGAGGCCAGGACCAGTCAGGGGAGTGTCCACATACTTTTGGTCACGTAGTGTATTTATCATGGTAGGTTTAGTGGCGCTGATTCGGGTTGGGTTTGATCTCTCTCACTCACCAAGACCCAATTATAATCTATTAGACACACACACACACACACACACACACACACCCTAACACAGTCTTTAACCATTGTGGCCGAGCGGAGAATGATGCTTTTGTGTCAAATACAAGGTCAGAACTTTGCCGCTACATCACAGCCAAACTTTGCAAGTAATCTTATTATTTGTGTAACATGAGCGAGAGACACAGA
Organism: Collichthys lucidus; assembly: GCA_004119915.2. Taxonomy (NCBI): domain Eukaryota; kingdom Metazoa; phylum Chordata; class Actinopteri; family Sciaenidae; genus Collichthys; species Collichthys lucidus. The sequence continues at coordinate 6,437,237 of CM014080.1, forward strand.
GAGAAGATTCGAGCGGAGTCGAGCAGATTAAAAACCAAGATCGCTTGATATGGTCTAACATCATAAATCCAGTTCCAGCTCACCTGCAGATACAATAGTAACGTGATCCAACTTTTCCTCCTTTCTCAGTTTTCCTCGCAGTGTGTGTGCGATGGCTTGATTGTGCCCACTTGTTGCAGGTGAATAGATACACTTCCCCCGTCCCTTTGTGCGTCTTTGTCAGACGGTTTTTTGGAATACCAGCAGATTTTTTTTTTCTTCTTTTTTTTTTTTAACCTGGGAATCTCTGTTCTTTGTGTCTCAGGTCTCTCTTTCTTTTGTGTAGCAACCAGGGCAGGGTCTGAGCTGCTTATTGTGGGAAGAGTTTGCTTTTGTTTACACCCTGTGAAAAGGCTGCATGTGCAGGTCTCAAAGTCTCCGTGTGTGTGTATGTAAACTAACAAGTCACCGAGCCATAATTAAAAGATAATTCTAGTTTAGTACAAATTGGGGCTTTTGTAAATTAGTTTTCTGTAACTTTCAAAGGAACAATTAAATATTTCCTCTTACACCGTTATGAAGAGACAGATGAGAAGACTGATTACATTCTTTTATTTGTCTGGTAAACTAAAACTAGCGACTACAGCCAACACCCGAGGACGTGGTTAGCTGAAAACGAAGACTGGAAACACGGGAAAACACCTTGTTGTGCCAAAAGTCTGAAAGTCTCCTAATTTTTTTCTTCCCGGTGGTCCAAACCTCCTTTGCTGCAAACACTAATACTCCCCTCACAGCTCACGGTCCGGGCAACCCGGCTAACAAACGGAGCTAACAGCAGCTACAGCTGGCAGAAGTTCAGGAAAATCGGGAAGCCATCAGAGAGAAAACCAGAAAACATTACCTCCAAAAAACATGATCCAGTTTCAGCAAAATCAGTGAAATAGTGCCGTGAAGCGTTACGTACTCCTCACGGGTCCCGTACCCGGAGCACAAAGTTACACAGTGTGAGAACAGATGCACGAATGACAGAGTTATTTTATTTATTTATGGTATAAAAGTTACACAATGCTGCTCGGCGGATTTTAGGAAGAGGCTGAGCTCGTTTACCCCGATTCCATTTGTCACCTAAATATGGAAAACGTAAATAAACATATTTTTTGTCACACCGCGGTGAGGTCAAGTTGGGTTTGTCTCGTCATTTCCTGTTTTATTTTTATATTTACCTGTCCTTTCGTTTCAGGTCACTTGCCCTTCCTCATGTGTCACCGGTCTGATTGTTTCCACCTGTTCCCCATCACCCTGTGCATATATTGTCCGCGTCTCCCTTTGTCCCGTGCCGAAGTGTTTCGTCTCTCGTAGCGTTCACCAAAGCCTTATTTCATAGCCCACAGTCGCAGCTTTATAGCTCTAGTGTTCTTTTGTTTTCTTCCTTATAAGAGTGATTTTTTGTTTTCCCTAGTTTAGGCCGTTTTTCATAGCCTCACTCAGTCGAGAGAATTTGTTGATCTGAATAAAACCGCTCTCTGCCAATCTCTGCATCTGAGTCCTCCTTTGAGTCCGGGCCTGACATCTCTTACATATTACGTACGACCTCGTACTCACCAGAGTAATGGCTGAGCTCTTGGACAGAAGACTGAGGAGGTTGCAGTTGTGGTTAAACTTTGACACACACAGTTTTCCTCTGCGATCAGCATGCGTGCCTGTTTCACCTACAAATAAAGTGGTTTAGATAATCCAGCTGTAACGATGATGCCACGTTTCCAAACCTCTGCAGTGAGTTATCATGATTAACAGAAACAACGGCCTTAAACTGCAAATATAGTCGAGGCGTTCAGGTGTAATAAACCTGAATTATCTTCTCTATTAAAACTCTAACAGATGCGATTCGTTCGTTTGCAACAGCAGGAAGGACAGCTCAGCATTTTTACTTCAGCATTTCCGTTTTCTACTACTATTACAGATTAGGATTTTGTGATAAATTCACAAGTATAAAGAAGAAAGTACCAGGTGCAACATAAAATGATGTACTTAATGTTTGAATCCGAGGCTTTTACTTGTAACAGAGAATTCATGAATTAATGAAACCTTAATCGCCTCTTTGCATGAAGAAAATTGATAAAGATATCAAGTACGAGTTCACAAGTGTCACATTCAGACCACGTGACCTTGTCATGCTGCATGGATAACGTAGGACGCTATACCTGAAGATAAAAGTGCCACATTCAGATCACTGGAGTTTTATATATGAGGTGTATTTGGTACCTTCCTCAAGGGCTAAACCAGCACCACCATAACTTCCACCCTCCGATTCCCGAACCACGTCCCTACAGACTGAGTCAGTCACGTGAGTAATACTTCACTGCACATTTGCTTTCAGAGTTATCGTACCAACAGGTTTAACAACCCTGTCCAGTTTTGTTCTTGTTTCACCACAACAATGAATACAAAAGGTCAAAAATACTGTTGTAAAACAAAGCCAGCATCATTATGCATCATGTTCAATTATGTTACAAGGTTCCTTAAAAGTTTTTCGGGCCTTTCAAACCCGGTGTTAGCATTCCATGTGATTTTCGATGGTTGTGCTGAGGATGAAGTTTCTCCTAAAATCTGTGATTTCTTATTTATTTAATATTTAAAATGAATCTCTGAACACCAGCTGCACAAGTGTAACTTTTATTTCCACATTATTTTCAGTAAAACATCCGACTGTTTTTTTTTTTTTTTAAGTAATTCTACTGCCAGCCACAATTTGTGCAGATGACTGCGCTGTATAAACATGCAACAGTATCTTAAAAGAAGTCTCCACTGGTGATGGATTACCTAACTTAAGCAAGTCTCTGCAGGTGGATCCTCGTACTGTAACGAAGAAAATTAATAAGTTGCACATGATGGAAAAGCACTGTCGAGTTGAATATAATTTGTAAATGAGCTGGATGTATGTTTTCCTGCATGTGTCAATGTGTCTGTTACTCCACAACCTGAACGATGACCACACACACACACACACACACACACACACACACACACCAATAAACCACTTCACTGTTTCCACCTGTGATAATAAAGTCAGAGAAGTTATCAGTGAAACTTATTATTACAGAGATAAAACCGTGCAGCTCTCGCCTTTTATTAACGATACGTGCTTCTGTGTTTGCACACACTTTCTTTCAGAGTTCTTGTTAAGTAAGCATTAAAGTGAAATGTATTGAGCAACACGTCCAACGGCCCCGGCCTCCTCCCCTCGCCAGAGTTCAGCCGCTGGTGTTGAAACGTTATTTCTCTGTGTGAGCACGTCTGACTCAATCTCAGTTTCCTATACGCACGCACGCACACACACACACACACACTCAAAATGTTCCCTACTGTGTGGGTGTGTGTGTGCGTCGGGACTTTATCTGAATGTATGCATGTGTGTTAATGTGCGTGTGTTGTTGCTCTAAACAGAAATCCAGCTTCCTCACTTCTCTCTTCAGCCTGTCAGTTGGCTGACCACGGATGTTACTGCTCGCTACAGGTCTCTCTCTCTCTCTCTCTCTCTCTCTCTTTCTCTGTCTGCGTCTCCTTGACAACCCGGTGTCACAAAGACGTTGTGCCCTAACCACGCACCTGAGATCAGGGGAGGGAGGAAGTGCAAGGAATTCAGGTAGGCAAACACACACACACACACACACACACAATGCTGAATGAGAGGAGGAGGTCTGGAGTGTTGAAACGTCTCTGCATGATCAAACAAGTAAAAATGAAAGAGAATAAAGGGTGGAGAGAGAAGAAGAAGGAGAAGAAGTTGAACTATGAAGGGTTAGAATAAGAATCACAATTCGAGCCAGTTTACGTGCAGTCTGTGTTTTACTTTCAGTTCAGGTTGAGAGCAGCAGGTGAGAGACTTTTCACAGTCTCACATTTCCTCAGTTTCATCCTCACGCTGACAGCTAAACACAGGAAACCTGAGCGAGCTGTTATTACGCAAAGTTGTCATTACAGCGGGATCTGCCTACCTACGTCAACACCTAAAGACAGCGTGTCATCGTGACATCAGGAGTGTGTGTATTTGTGAATGACCAAAGAAAAAAACACACACACACAAAAAAAACCATGGCTTGTTGACCCGTGTGTGTGTGTGTGTGTGTGTGTGTGTGTGCCATCATCAGTAATAAGCATGCGGTGGACGTGGGCGATCATGTGGCGTGAGGTTTTTTGAAACTAGGTGTGCAGGAAACACTTTAGAGGAATGCTGCTGCGGCTGAAGAGATTCAGGTCTGGCTGTTTGTGTGCGCACACACACACACACACACACACACACACACACCGATTGGCCAGGGCCACAGGAGGATAGCATTTCCCATCCGGAATGATAGGAGGAAGGGAGGGTGGTGGAGGTGGAGGGAGGTGTGTTGGGGATCTGGGCAGTCAGATTCTGGTTTGGTGAGTTTCAGGAGCAGGCGGTGTGTACACCATACACAAGATCGAAAGAGAGAGGGAGAGAGAGAGAGAGAGAGACGGGAAGAGAATGAAAAGAGAAGACTAAACACTTGTGAGGAAGTATTTGGAGGGTGTAGGTGACGAACGGCGTGAGCTCCAGCTCCAGCAGCAACTTCACTCAACATCATGCAACCTTGGCTGGAGTGACGCGTCAGCTATGGTGTGCTGTAAGGAAGACAGACTGTTGGTTTTGTTTGTTTTGGGTGGAGAGGGTGTTCTCTGGGATCATTAGCGTGTTCGGGACTTGTTCCTTTTTTCTTTTTTGGTCTGCCCTCCCTCCCTCCCTCCCTCCCTCCCTCGCCTCTCCCTCCCTCTCTCCTCGCTTCTGAGGAATGTGGGGCTTATGTCAGTGAGAGTCAGGTACAGACTCACTAATTACCGCTGCCATTCCTCCCTCCATCTCTCCCTCCCTCTCCCTCTCTGACTCTCTTTCTTTCCTTCTTTCTTTCTCTCCAGCTCTTTGCCTCAACTCCACCACCTTGAGCGCTCACTCTCTCTCCTCCACTTTGGGATCCTGTGCGCTCGCCTCCCTCTCTCACCCTCCTCACCTTCCCCCACCTCTCTCTCTCTCTCTCTCTCTCTCTCTCTCTCTCTTGCCTCCTGCTGTTGCGTCTACAAACGCTGTCGTGACTGGAGCAGAGGAGAGGACAAACACAGAGGATCTGAGTCAGAATCCAAAAAAACACCAAAAGGAGAACAGAAACTCTGACTTGTCCTCTCTCTCCTCTCTCTCCTCTCATTGTGTGTGTGTGTGTTTTGTTCGATGTGTCTGATTGTGCTCTGGTGGACCTGTCATTGAAGACAGGAGGCGCATTGACAGCAAACCAGAGGCCCGGAGGAAAAACCTGACAGACAGCCGCGCAAAAGGAGGAGAGGAAGAGAGGAAGGGAAGATGAGAAAGTGACAAGCTGGATCGTGCTTTTTAGAAGAACCTACAGCGGCGACACAGTGACTACACGTCCCATCATCCTACAGGTTGGCCCGGGAACTCGTCATGTGTCTCTCCTTCTTCATCTTCTTCTTCTTCTTCTTCTTCTTCTTCTTCTGTCCTTTCTGGTCTTGATTCTCGTTTTAATCTTAACAGTTCTGCTGTTAGTTATGGAGTGTTTTCTCACCTGCAAGACTACACACACACACACACACACACACACACACACACACACACACACACACACACACACACACACACAGTGGGTATCTGGAAGGACATTTCTTCAGCTGGTCCAGTGTTCACACTGACCCAGCTGACTGCTATAACCTTCACTGCAAGGTTATGGGACAGGGACTCGATGTTTATTTATGTAAGGATGTGTGTGTGTGTGTGTGTGTGTGTGTGTGTGTGTGTGTGTGTGTGTGTGTGTGTGTGATCAGTTGCTGTCTTGTTGAATGTGTGTGTTAGTTTCAGAAACTGGTTGAGCAAGAAGGTGCCAGTCGGTTAGCCTTGGGTGTCCTGTTGTTGTATAAACGGGATTTAAATAGGCGAACGTACACATGCATGCGTGAGTGCGCGTATATTACATGATGTGAGTCACTTGACACTTGGCCTAGACTCTAGTTTGCGACATCCACGAGATTATTAGAACAAAATAAGAAAAAGTGTCACTTGCTCAGCTGTAAATCTGGGCACTTTGCTTCGTCTCATTTTGATTCATGTGACCTCTTTCACAAGATCTTAAATTTCTAGAAAAGCATCATTTCCTACATCCTCAATCTCCAAAAATCTTGACAAACATGAAATAAGTTGTGCAGCTGATGTGATAAATGAGGAATAAAACACACACGTAAAATAATCTTGGAGATGCTGTAACGTGAGCGTAAAGTTTTTGTTTCCTCTACGTTTCCCGTAACTCACCGAGTGTGAGGAGAACAGGAAGGTTCACCTGTGAACACACTCCTTTGTGTGTGTGTGTGCGTGTGTGTGTGTGTGTGCGTGTCCTCCGTCTCAACAGGTGACCGGCTTCTTTGTGAATACTGTAAATACTTAAGGTGTGTGTGTGTGTTGACGTGCTAGTCAGACCTGATGAAGCGATGACACACGGCTTGTTCTGAAAACCGCCGCATGCAAAAACATATAGCAGTGAAATGAGTTTATGATAATTACTAATTTAAATGGACCCATCTGTCCGTCCGTCAGTCTGGGTCGATGCGGATTGCGTACAGAGGGTTCAAGAGGTGAACCATTTTTTTAGAACGATACTTATCTCTCAACTCACTGCATCACATTCCACGATTGTAAAAAGAGACAAACACTCGTCCAAGGCAGGAATTTATATCTAGACGTTTTTTTTTCCCTTTCTTTTCTTTCTTCTTCTTCTTCTTCTCTCTGGCGTGACCTTAATGGTATCATGTTTGGGTCCGCTCTGGTTTCAGGAAGACAGACAACTTCGGAGAAAAGATCTCTTTTGTTTTTGCGAATGTGACGAAGGTTACGCAGAAGAAAGCAGGAAGCCGATGGGAAGTTATTATTCAGCAAACGTCAGGTACAAGGAAGAGAAAGAGCGTTTTTTTACGCACACACACATGCGTCGTATAGGGCCATGTCACATGACTGTCACATGATCATCTCATGCTCATAATGGGGAAGCAGACGATGACAAAGCCGTGTGCCTAATCCACCAAATACTGAGGCAGAAATCTAAAATGCACAGAGAGAGAGAGAGAGAGGGAGAGAGAGGGGAACCTGTTAGCACTATTGTGTTGTTTATGAAACACCTGTAACAAGATCTGATCACCCTCTCTCTCCTCTCTCACTCTCTCTTTCTGTTTGTCACAAACACACATACCTGGAAAGCACAATGGCCACATTCTTCCCCCTCAGTCGCTCTATCCCTCTCCACCTCCCCTCTCTCTCTCTTCAGCGCTCTCCCCTCCTCTAACCCTAACCCTAAACGCCGAGCGCTGGACGGTAGGAGGGAGGTTGAAGCAGGTAAAAAATGAGGGTGAAGAGGCCTTTTTTTTGGGACAAATTTATGCTTTAAGAGGAAAAAAAAGACGGGCAGATGCTCTGGATTTGGAGGCATTTGGAGTTCTTCCTCGGGCAGCAAAGATAGAAAGAATAAAACCTGGAGATCAGCAGTAAGATGGAAGGAAATTGTGACAATGTATTGCAGAAGAAATGATATTCTGGATTCTGGAGAACAATGTATCATCGGGGTGTTTGATAAGACAGCGACAACAGCTTTTCTTAAAAATCCCACAAATGAAAAGCAAGAAAAAAACTCTGATAGATGCTTCTAAAAATCAGCGTCTATCACGGGCGCGTTCACACTCTGATACAAGAGCAAAACATCTTTCCAATCCATTAAAACGTCCCGACGTAAACCGATGCCACAGCGTCCACGTTAACATCATTAGCAGCTGCCATTGTTGTTCTCACTTCCCACACTGCAGACACAAGTGCATAGCTTGAAGCCTGATCTCATGAGCCTAACTCCAAAACAACCACTGATCTAACACCTCCAACTACAGGTTTTTTTTTGCTTTTTTAAGTCTCATGTTTGCACCATCAACGTCGTAGTTTGGGTTTGTTAATGTTAAAGAACCCCGACTTCCCGTAGACTCGTAGCTCTACAACGCTGTCACACGATTTCCTGAAAATGATTTTTTATTTTGCATCTTTCTGATCTACCAGTCACTCAAACTTGTCACATTCATACACAGATGACAGAGGCTGCCATGCAAAGTGCCAACCGCTCATCATGAGCGATACAAGAGCAATTTGTGGTTCAGAGCCACAGCCGCGTCTTCTAGATTTCAAATCAAGCCGCGATGTTTTCGGTTGAATTCGTCCTCTAAAACTGTCAAATGTAATCCATGCATCAATGATTCACATCACTGATCTCTGATCTGCCACCTTTATATTGAAGGTTTGGGCGTGAAACTACGTGATGACGAGGAACGCATCCTCCTTTTAGTAGGAAATGTGATGTAAAAAAAAAAAAAAACAGTCTCCTGGGTCAAAGTCACACGCTTTGTGGACGAAACCACCAACCCCCACCTTCTCCATTAGAGGTTTTCTGTCTGTGCGACAACGTCACACTACTTCTGCCTCATCTGCTGACAGACAACAGTCATTATTCACATGCAGCGAGACCGCAGAGGGTCCTCGTTTGGTTCAATGCGAGCATAGGTCATTTTTTACAAAAAAAGATTACCAGTGCTGTCGGCATTCTGGTGAGGACTGTGCCTAATTTGTGCAAATACTGAGTAATATTGAGAGTTTTACCTCAGGAATTTTGTTGCAACATTTCTTTTTAGAATTTACATCAGCATCACCCTGGTTTCCTAGAAATTACGTTTATATAAAACTAATTTGCAGCAACAACAAATATGTTTTGATGGAAACACGAGCCGCCTCGGTTGTTTTCATTGTCAACATGACGGCAACCTTAAATCAAACTTATGCACTAAATGTTTTTTCTATATTCACTTGAAGCAACTGAAGCGTTACTAAACATTCTTACGGTTATGTTTAGACACTTATGGTCTTAATTTAACACTAATAAAAGTCCAAAAAAGCTCAAAGCATGCAGCATTTCTTTACTTTATTAACCGAAACAAGCCGTCCTGTGCTTGTAACACACATTAACCCACTCAACCACGCACCTAAATGTGCCATAAATGGGAACAGACATCACTGTTTTATTGTACCTTCTTGGAGACAGACCTCCCTGTGAAGCTGTTGTCATAGGGATTATATTTTCAGTTGCTCATGGCGATTATCCGGAGTAACAGCGAGAGGATTAAATGTCACTTTTTAATCACTGCATCCACCACAGACAGACCAAACCAAGCCTCCGATATATTCCAGTCTGAGTGCATTCGACCCCCGAAACGTGATGTTTTCGTAACAACAGCGAAGCTCAGATCAGATATTGCGCAACCGTGTCTCTTCCGAGAACGTGGTGGGACCGACGGACGCTGTTGAGTGTGTAAACAGGTGACATCCACTCACTGTGAAGGCTGGATCAACACTCCTCCGCCTCCTCCTCCTCCTCCTACTCTTCTCCCCTACACCCCCGCCTTCTGCAGTTCAACCTTTGACCCCTGCGTGACCCCTCCACCTCCTCCCTGTGCGGTGACACCGCTGAACCCTCCATCCTCCCTCCTCCCATCCTGCTCGCCTCCCTCCTTCCCTCCTCTGTCCTGCAACCTGCTCGTACTCTAATGCTGTTATTATGCTTCATTTCACTGCTAGTTTTCTTCCGCCTCCTCCTCCTCCTCCTCGTCTTTCAGCTGGACGGGGTTTGCATTTGTTACTCCGATGGGAAGCATTACTGATTGCTTCAGTTGTTCCCTTCCCTTCGTGCAATGATTGAGGACAACAACATTTCTGCACGGAAACAAGACATTTCTACTGAAATCTCTTTAAGAGAAGCTCTCTATGTGCCCAGTGTGGACAGGAGAAACAAGTGCAGCAGCTGATAAACACTTTAATGCACATTTGGGAACGCTGGCATTGTTTTAAAACAGACTCTAAAAAAATGTGAACCTGTCTTTTCGTGCAGAGCATCCAGTTGCCTGTTCTCAAACAGGCTCTTCTCTGCATACCTGTTGCTACACACAATGGGCTAGTTGTCTGGACAGCAGGCCAAGAGGCAAGGTGTGTGTGTGTGTGTGCGTGTGTGTGTGTGCATGCGTGCAATGGGTGATTTGATTCTGGCAGGGAAGTCGAGCAAATGCAAGCGGTGTTGAGGGGTGTGTGGAAGTGAGTTTAGGTTCGGGAGGGAGGGGACAGAAACTACCGGTGCTACACTGCATCTCGTGATGAAGTTCCAACGCCAAACACACACATGGACACACACACATACACAAACACACACACACACACACACATGCACCTACTCTGCCCACCTTCATCCCTCCACCACCAACCAACCCCCCCCGCCCTGGCAGAATGGAATGTTCCTTGTTCCTGACTCTGTGAACCCATTCACAAAACTGACACTGGCCAAACTACGGCCACACACACGCACACACAGACGCACACACACACACACGCACGCACACACACACACAGACTCATCCCTCTCTCTTTCTCCTCGTCTGTCCTTCACACGCCTCCTTCCTCCTTTTGAACAGGTTCGATTGATTTCACAGAATTTTAGTTTCTCTCGGCTTGATTATGTTTTTTTTTTTTTCCTTCTCGTCTTCTCGTCATGAAACTCCTGTTTCGGTGTGAAGGTGTGAGTGAAACTGTTTAGCAGTTTAGCCATTGTGTGCTGAAGGATCTGTATTAAAGGGGAGGGGAGGGGGGGCGTTAGCTGAAGTTGGCCGACACTGAATTCCTCCAGCTTTTCATTCAGCCTCTTATCTGCCTGTTTTACTTTTCCCTTCTCACTTTCCTGGATGGTGTGTACGTGTATAGGTGTGTGTGTGTGTGTGTGTGTGTGTGTGTGTGAGAACAATTCATCTCTCCAGGAAATGAGGTTGAAAATCGCAGGTGTAAGATTGCCAGAAGTTGATGAAGGCGATGCTCCAATTAGTGAATAATCTTTTGATCCTTGAGATGTGTTGCTTAATCCTGTTTGGTTGCAGACAGACGCTGTGACACATAGGCCCCTTTAAATGATTGCTGTAGGTTGTTGTGACCGCGGGGATTTGGGGAAACTAGATCGTGGTCGAGACAAACACGGCCATGGTTGCTCTAAGTTGCTGCGCTTAATGAAGGTGGAGCGAAAAGCGTGAGACGCAGTGATCCACACTAATTGGGACACATGCTCCTGAGAAGTGATGGAAGTAGGTTGTGTGAAGAATAAAAGAAAAGTGAGAAATGAGAGAGGAGCATCTCTGGTTTCCTTTCGCAACGATATTTCATTTATTATCATGGTTTAATAGAAATTTGAAAGGTTTTGACGTTAAGGAGAAGTGAATGACTGAAGATGTGGAGGAGGGATGTCGTTTTCCTAAAGAAAAAAGGAGAATCGGCGAGTCGGGAGATTCTTACAGGCTCCCAGACGACCTAGAATAAGACGTGGAAGGGATGATGGAAGAGAGGATGAATGGATGAGGTGGGAAAGTGAATGAATAAAAGAAAGGCGGGGACGGAGGGTGGCTTAAGAAAACTGAGACAGGGCCAGAAGAGTAGGACAGGTATAAGCAGCTTTACAGGTGATCTGAGGTGTGGCCATGCTCTCGTACTAAAGAAATAAAAACAACAAGACTTCAAATCATTTTCATGCTACACTGCCTGACGTAATCTCACGTATTATTCTCTCACACTATGCACCTTTGTGCTCTGACCTGTCACCTGCAGGAAGCATGAAACACACAACCAGCTCTTCTGACGGACTAGTAAGTCACACTAGCTGGCGCTCGCTTGTTGATGTTTGGCTCTTGGCAAAGTTGTTGACTCACTAGTACAATTTGTACGCAGAGTTGCTTTGACTTGGAAAGAGTAAGCAGGTAAGATATGCCACAGTTTTTAAGTAGGGATCTTTGTTTTCACTTCCAAATATGTGATTTACACGTTATGGCCAAAAATATGAATTTAACAGTTAACAGGAGTTTGTCTTACTTGACCGGTAATGCCTCCACATACCCAAATGTCTTTAAAACTTACTAGAACAAGGTGCAAGCTGTCTACTGCACGCTGGTTACACTCCATCACATGATGGTTAGTGTTGTTTTCCAGTGTTGGAAGAGAGGACAGTCACCCGTGTTGACGCTGCAATGATTACTGGTCAGATAATCGGCGGCTTCAGTGCGGTTATAAGTCATGAGGATGACTCTGTTTCTTCTTCTATTGTGCTTCAGTTCTTTCTTCATATCTCTCTCTCTCTCTCTCTCTCTCTCTCTCTCTCTCTCTCTCTCTCTCTCTCCCTTTCCTTGTCTCTTTGACCTTGGCAGTGATTGTAGCACCTAAACACACAATGCTCCTGCTCTGCCATTGGCTGGTGACAAGCCACATGACTGGAGTGTCAGCTGATCCAATTGTAGGCAAAAGGGGAAACTTCTTTCATCAGGATGGAAGAAGAAGAAAAAAAAAAAAACGCAGGACTTTAAAGTCAGATCCTGTGTGTGTGTGTGCGTGTGTGTGCGCGTGTGTGTGTGTGTGTCTCTTTTTTGTGCTGAGTCATTACTGTTAATCATAAGTGGGACGCTGGGATTGGTTGACGGCCGTTGCAGGATGTGAGGTGACCCTTTGAATGAGGAAGTGTTACAACAGCACAGAGGCAGACTGTTGGCACGGGTGTAGTCTCACTGTCGGGGGATCTTTCATGCAGAACGTTTTTAAACTGAGCATTGTTCAACACACACACACACACACACACACACACACACATGCACTGTGTGTGACATGCGGGTTGTGTGTTTAAGTGTGTGACACCCTGTCGTGTTTGCTCCCTCTGTCGATGAGAGGGTCAGCTGCAGAAAATACTTAAAGAGCTCAATTTCAGCTTTAAACTCTGTGATATTAATAAAAAATACGTTATTGATTGATGTCGTTTAAAAAAGCGGAGCATGGCCCTTTTAATTTAAATTAAATCTCAGTCCAGTTCAGTTTTGATTTTAAGTGTTTTAAGTCACGTTTGCTTTAGTTTAAATGTTTTAATCGTGGAAATGAAAGAGCTCGTTCATTTCAACATCGATATTGTTCCCGTAATTTCACGTCGTGTTAGTATTAGTTGTCCTTTTTGTTTCACTATCAGTATTTCTTTGATTTTTTTTCATTTCTAGTAGCGCAACAGAAGAAAAGGAAGTAAGGGCGTGTTGAGACAGACAAACAAACTAGAATTTAAAATGTTCAAAATGTTAAAGTGTTGTAGTTTATCGGTCAACAAAGTGGAGCAGGGCTTCACTAATTATATTTCTTGATTCATTTCTATGAATTCTAAATGTTTCATTTGAATCCAGCTCAGTCTTAGTTGACTTCTTCACGTTAAGTCACATTATCAGATTTTAGTTTCAATTTTGATTTTGTGGAAACTAAAGCACTGTTCATTCATTCTTTTCATTAACCTGGCAGCATTACAAACTTTATTAACTTTCATTTGCTCAGATAAAATATTTTAAAATGTCGATGTTGGTTCTGTGATTTCACGGCATATTAGTCGTAATCGTTAGCCGTTATTATTGTTTGATGTAATTATATCATGTCATAAAAAGACAGAGACAAAACGTTCACTCAGAAATACAAAGTGTTTCTATGTTTATATTTCCATTAGCAAAGACTCTGAAGTTCATGTCATCTCTCACATTGTTTTATTCAGCGTTTCTGCAAACATATCGAAGTGATGACACGATGTTTAAATCACTGCTTGAATTTGTCTTTGTACTGCCGCATGAAGCACCACTGCATTTCATGGACTGCATTAAAGCTGAGGCTGAGAGTTTGACACAGATCCTAATCGTTTCTTAAACAGAGTTATCAGTTTGAAAGGTTGCTGAGTGGAAACTGACTCACAAAACAACGAGTGAGTGTGCGTGTTTATGTGCTCGAGAGGGCGGAGCGTAGATCCTGTAATGAATATGGAAACCTTTGAGGAATTATTATTTTATTACGATATTTATAGCAGTATCACCGTTTTCCGGACATAAATATCTTAAATAACAAATATTGTGTGAAGTCAAATATACTCTCTTTCGATTATCTACCATCATGCACAGCCATATGTCTGTTACTCCTTGCAGACAGCAGACACAAAGGAAGCAGACTCTTCCTCACGCTTCCCTCATCCGTCTCGGTGACCGTTGTAAAGCTGTTTGTGTGCAGCTTCGTATCAGACCCGTCAGGCCAGTTCCCACATGTCTCTGTGACCATCTTCTCACCGCCGTCCTCAGCGCATGACTTGCGACTTTATCCCAGAAGCACGGTTTCGTAACACGTTATATTCCAGGATTTTACAGTGTTGCATGAGTCAAATACCAAAAGAAAATACTTACATGTCCTTACTGTTTAGTAAACAAGTGAGAACAAGAGAATAATGACCGGGTCTTTAAATAAATGTGGGTGGATCAAACATAGCTGATCATCAATGCTTCGATTATTCTTTCTTCCTTCTTCTAAAAACTAATTTTTCACTTAATTTAACATCATGAAACAACAACTTAAAGTCCAAAGATGATCAGAATACTCCTTGAATATCTCTATAGGAGTTTTTCTTTGATGGACGTCAGATTTTTAGAGCAATCTTCCCTGAGCAAAGGTTGAAATTATTTGTTTTCTATGAGACTTTATCCGTCACAATAAGGAACAACACCTACAATCCAAAGAACAGGCTAAATTAACTATGTAATCTGCTGCTGTTATGTCGTCGTACTCCAGATTAGTGCCTATTTTCTTCAGGCTAAATTCCCCCGAGCCACGGTGAGACCCATGTCATGATTTTAAGGATGTGTATTATAACCACTCCGTCTAAAAATATCACTGTAACCTCAGTTTTGGTGAAATTCCATAAAGTTTCTGCAGATTATCATATGTGTCCAGCGTATTCGGACCTTCCTCTAAGATACCCGTTTTTTTACTCCCTTGTTCCCCGTCGTATTGTTTTCTTCCACTGAATCTACATATAAATAACATAGCAGGAACTTTATTTGGAAGATGATTCACACAACAAAATTACTCATGTAAATGGTGGACTGCGTGATAAAGTTCAGGTTATTGTCCTCCCTTCCCGTTTGCACCCTCAGCTATGTCAGGGCGTGTTAACAGATAATGAATGACGACATAGCAAAACACTGTTCTGTAATCACGTAATCATGTTTTACCGTAAACGAATAAACACTTTAAACATCCTGATCGCTGCTTGCAGGTATTTTTCCACTTGTTTTTGTTTTTTAAGGAGGTTTTTCCTTGTTTTTTTGTTTTTTTCAGGGAACTGATGCGATCTCGGAGATTGGACTACACAAAGATAGCTCTCTTGTGTGCGTGAGAGAGTGTGTTTGTGTAATATATTGTGCCTGTAATAAAGTCATCTTGGTCTGTGTATCTCGCTCTTTTAAAATAGGTTTATGGCTGCGTACGGCCTTAAACTCCAACCTTGTTACACCCTGTTGAGGAGAGAATAGATTTCTCCATCTGTAAACTTTGAACTGGCTATCTACATACACTGTGTGTGTGTGTGTGTGTGTGTGTGTGTGTGTGTGTGTGTGTGTGTGTGTGTGTGTGTGTGTGTGTGTGTGTGTGTGTGTGTGTGTGTGTGCGCTGCCAAAAAGGCAAGAATCAGTGATTGCACGTCCTTCATTAACAGAGTCATTGGTTAATGTGTCACTTGTGGCACACACACACACACACACACACACACACACACACACACATACAGACACTTAAGTGTAACGGCACCCCGTCTGATAAGAGTATACTGTAGGTCCCCGCTCTCTTTAGGGGTTATTAAAGGTTATGTACACTTCCACACATTGTCAACGTGGTCTCCTTCCTATTCTCTTTGACCCTCTCTGTGTTTCTGGCAAATATGACTGGAATGTGACAGCTAGCCCGTCTAGTTCGCATTCCCTTTATCTCCATTGTGTTTATCAGTGTGACGCCAGCAAAGTGACTTTCAATTCATACTTAATGCAACCTGAAAAACTAAAACCTGTCGGCACTTTGTGAGCTGAGACGACAGTGTAATTAGTTTTCAATGCAAAAACATTTCACGCTTCAAGCTTTGCAAATGTGATTTGAAGAGAAATTGGTATTTTTTGCAATTTCTCTTCTTAGCTTTCTCCGTCAACCTTTTCGGTCCCTTTTCTGTCATTATGTCCATAGAGGCTGCTAAGCCTGGTTGCATTGCCCAGCTCCGGTTCATGCACGACACTCACATTCACCCACATCCCAGGCCTAAAGCCTTGTCTTCAGTGTAGCATCAAAATAATCAGCATATTAGTCTAACTGTCCCATTGCATTGAGTACATTTACTTACATTTTCCTGATTATACTTATATACTTCGCTGCCTCTCAATTCACGCAGGACTGTTACTTGTTACGGTCTGTCATATGTAAGGAAAGAATCTGAATACTTCCTCCAGCAGTGCATTTTATGGTTTTTTAGATAAATCAGCACGTGGAGGCAAACTTGTTTGAACTTGAAGATTCAAATCAAAGTAACTTTTGGCTGTTGCATTGTTAAAATTTACTTAAAGTCTGATTTACAGATTTTGTCTGGGAACTGTCATTGAAAGTTTTTTTTTTTTCCTTAAACGCCTCAAGATATACAAAAATGTTTGATTTGATGAGTCATCGTATTAAAAAAGTGTTTGGCAAACACTGACAGACAGATCACGTAACGTGATTTCATCAAATGTTGCCACTTGTGCTTCGACCAATGTCGGCTGGCACAACACTCTGTTCCAGACTCAAAACCTACTGAGGCTTGCCAGAAAAGAAAAGAAGAAGATCTTCTTCTTCTTAAAAAAAACTTCATAGAAACATTTGTGTTTCCTAGAGGATAATTCCTGATGACTTTGCTGATACTCTGACTTTTCTTATGGCATCAAATTCAGGTCAAAAATCTGACTTCATCCAAATACCTCCAAAGTAATCAGCTGTTAGTGTTTAGCTCACGGTACTCTTATTCTTATGCTTTTACTGGAGAGATTACAAAAGAGAGACGACAGATGCTTCAATGAAAACAGGTAACGTGTGTAGCTGAGGCTGAATCAGGTCAAACAAGCCACCTGTAACGGCGCCAACATGTCAATCAAACAGACACGCTCCTAATCCTGCATAACTTTAAGCCTTAATATAATGTGAACAGGTGAGTTGTATATAAATTCACCCTCAGTACAGTTGTCATGAACGGGGAAATTAGCTACAGAGACCAAAACTGTTTTTTGTACCAGGCTGTAAACATGTTTATTTCTGCTGTGAAACATGGGGACTTATGGAGACTGACTCACTTCTGGAGCCAGCCTCTAGTGGACGTTTGAGGAACTGCAGTTTCTACAATATATTTTCATCACAGATGATGCAGGTTTTGACATATAAATGTAGTAACGTGTACACATTTGATATAATGTGTATATTGACATTTCGAAGTACGTGCTTTGGATGATTTATCTCGGTACTCTTTATTCTATTGTTCATTGTTTCTGGATGGTGGTTGGGATGATTAACCACGCCTGTCACTATGGAGCTTATCAGCCTAACGATGTGCATGATATATATAAATATTGGTGTGGTTCCCAGTCTGTCAAACACAGTGATCCAAGTGGGATTGAGACGATTGAGTGCGTGTGCAGGCGTAACCGTCTCTCGCTGATGCAGCTCACTGATTACTGTCCAAACACTGCTAACATGGATGCCGTCTCAGAGTTACAGAAATGCGTGCGTTGAAAATGAACCTCGACGTGTTGGATTTCATCTGTAAAAACATTTTTTTGCAAACACAAGCTCATGACCTGGCCCTGATTGTTGTCAATCATCACCTTTCGTCACACCCTCTGCCCTTTCATCCCTTATCAGCTGAGAGAGATTGAAGGAGGAAGGGAATAGAAAAAAAAAAAAAAAGGTGGGGGGTTACCTGTACTGAGTGGCCCCACCTCTCTTTTCTGGCCAGTGAGAATGAGTAAACACTAAACCACCTTTGCTTACCTCCACACTCAAACACTCAGGCAGGCAAGAAGACCGTCTTACTGCCACGGCCTGTCGCCATCAAGAAAAAGACAGAGAGTGAGTTTGAGACAGCTGTGAATGTGCAAAGACTGAAAACACACCGGCTGCATCTTCTTGGCCTGCTCGTCGACATCCGCGCTCCTCTGTTTGGGACACAGGTACAGTGTTAATGTCCACTCTCAAGTGTGTTTCTGCCTTTTATTTTGAAGGTCTCTGTGACTTGTTTAAGTCTCTGTGTGATTTATTTAATTACTTTTGACCTCTTAAAATCTTGGAATCTCTTAATTCCTGCAACTGTTGAGTATCTTTGATGACCTTAATGCTTCTTTTGGTGCCTCTGCCCTTTAAAAAACTCTTTAGATGGAGATATTCTTGAGTTTTTTGCAGAGTTTATCTTATTATATCCTGTTTCCTCTCCTCTCACTGAGTAAATCTGAAATTTTAATTCATCAGATACTAGATTTCCCTGTTTCACCGCTTCATCACAGCTAGAATGACTGAAACAAAGGGGCGCTTAATCCAATCAATGATTGGAATGGAAATCGAGATGAAACCAGTGGAACCAGTGGAGTGACACTGTATGTGTGTGTGTGTGTGTGTGTGTGTGTGTGTGTGTGTGTGTGTGTGTGTGTGTGTGTGTTCAAGGTGGGGGATAAAAATGCTTCAGTGACTACAAGTACATAGAGAGGCTGGTATTATTACCCACAGACTTCCGGGTACTCTGTCATATAATATGTGGACTTTTACCCCGATTAGTCGAGCTGTTTGTTGTGTGTGTGTGTGTGTGTGTGTGTGTGTGTGTGTGTGGGTGTGTGTGTGACAGCGAATCCGGTGATCTGGTGTTAAATTTAATTCCTTCAAGTTGCATTCGAAGCTCTAATTAGCAGTAATATAATCAGACGCTGTGAGTTACAGTTAAAACTAACTCTGACGTAATTTCAGTTTCTGCAATTGTGCCGCCGAGTCTGAGACACTGTTCTCTTAAGTGTGTGTGTGTGTGTGTGTGTGTGTGTGTTTGGCGACAGGGAGGGCCGTTGTTTGATTATAAAAGTGTGTATGAAGGTTAGCTCTATTGTAAGCCTGTGAGTGTGTGTGTGAGGGTGTGAGTTTGTGGGATGCTGAAAAAACAAAACAAATGAGGGTTTTATGCAAATATTTGTGTGCCAAATATTATTAACTCTCCGGCTTTAAATCTTACTGGTTTGCCCTTATACACACACACACACACACACACACACACACACACACACACACACACACACACACACACACACACACACACACACACACAAGGGGCCACTAAAGCCTTTATCACGAGTGTGTGACACTGTCAACGTCAGTGGTAATTGTCTGAAACAATGTCTGCCATGGCCTTGAACAGGCTAGCTGATTAGCCCGAGGAATGTGTTTGCCTAAGGAAGCAAAGCCCCTTTCAGTTAGCTCTAAAGCTAAAGCAGATGATTAGTAATGACTTATTGCAGGGGACGTATACGCGGCAACATTCAGGCTGCAGTTGACCTTTCTAACCGTGTCATGCCTCGTATTCAGACTGACCTCAAAGCCTGTTCTGGTTATAATGAGTGTATTCAGATTCGAGTTGTTTTATTGCTTCAAAAAATAAAATCATGGTGCAACGAGTGGCCGAATGTGACGAATGTGAGGGTCTCTCGGAGTAAATGAACTGGAATCATCCCTCCTCCTCCGTGGTGAAGTTGGGGTGGGCCGCTGAAGCCGGTCACTTGCGCGCTCCATCTGACCTGAAATTCTTCGAGCCAGTTTCACTTTAAAGGGCTTTCCAGCGCTGAGGGAGGCCTGAACATTTGGTCCCCCTCCTCCTCCTCCATCTGCTTCACCTCCCTCTCTCCTCCACACACACACTCTCTCTCTCCCTTACTTTTTTCTCCCCTCTCTTCACCCTTCTCCTTCTCAGCTTGCCCTCCTCTCCTCACTTTCCTCATTTTTTTTCCTCCCTCCACCCCTTCCCGCTGCTCCTCTTCGAGCTTGAGTGAGCCGGAGGAATGAGGGTGACAGGTACATGGATGGGAGGAGAGGAAAGAAAGGGAAGAAAAGTTAAAGAGAAGGAGGCAGAAGACTTTGGAAAATGTGGTGGAGATTAGATTATAGAGCGACATAGATATTTTTATTAGAGCTACAGAAAACCTTTTTTATTTTTGATAATCACTCACTCCACCATCTCTCTCCACTTTTGCATGTCTATGAGCCCTTGTACCTTGTACTGCATGTGTGTGTCTGCATGTCAAAATAAAACAGAGTGAAAAAAGAATTTCCCCATCGAGGGATTAATAAAGTATATTTTCTTCTTCTTCTCTTCTTAGAAAAGTTGCAGCAGAAATGTTTGAAATGCTGAAAACTGAAGAGGTTTAAATCGGGTGTAAAGTGAGAGCGGTAATATATAGATCATTTGGTCACCTGTGTGCATCAGAAACAAGATTTAAACACACGTTTTATGTTGAAAAAACACAAATCAACGTTATCATAGCTCAGAAATATCGGATTTGGCGCTGATGCAGGTCATGCACGTTAAAAAGCTGTGAGGCAGACAGCTGGTAACGCCTTGGCAAGTCTTTAAAAGGTTCATCAAAATAAACGACCCCCCCCTCTAATTGTGTCATTAAAGACACTTTAAGTGTTGAATGAAGTTGAAGTGAAAGTGTGAACGTGTGATAAACTGAGCTGTGAAGCAAGTGAAGAGATTAAGACGTCGCTTTGAGGCGTGACGGACATTTTACAGATCAGTTAATCGAGAAGTTAACGGCACACATTCATCAATAATTAAAATAGCCGCAGCTCTTTATACGTGTCATCTGTTTACTCAAAAAAATGTGAAACTCTGTGCAGCAATGTGACCAAACGCTTCATCCTGTTTTAGTCAGCATGCTGACAGTTGAGCTTGCTTGAACCGCGGTGTGAGGACATCATGTGTCCTGAAGGGTCAGCCACAGTTCTCACTTCTCTTCTTCTGTCAAGTTCATTGTTTCGCTGCGGGCGTGAGCGTTTACACTTGCAGCCGACGACGTCAGCGCGTAACTTTCCCCTCTGAGTTGCTGCTTTACATTTGTTATCCTCTTTTTTCGAATTATCCCTGCTTGCACATCTCCAAAAATATGAATCATGTACGAGGTGATAGGCTATCATGTGAATGTTTTTTTGACATTCCTAAAACAGTTTGTCAGTTTCTTTGCTTGTCTGAGAGGAACCGCTTCCAGGAACACACAGTGTGAGACTAAACACTGTGGTGTACTCCTACAGGTCGTATCACTCCGCAGAAACAAACAGCAGGACTCTGGTCTTGTGACACGCTACTCATTTACTTATATGGATGACTTGTAATAATAGATGGCAGTCGTACAAGCTCTCCCCGGGCCGAGATACTGATTACCAGCGCTGCTTTATTGCTGACTATATTCCTGCTTATTTGCAGTATTTGCCTGTGTGGCAGATTCCTGTGTACTATATGTATGAGTGCGTGTGTGTGGGTGTGGGTGTGTGTGTGTGTGGGTGTGTGGGTGTGTGTGTGTGTGTGTGTGTGTGTGTTTGACCCTGGCCTTAATAGAGAACCAGCTTATCAGAGATAACCAACAAAGTGTAATAGGCACTCTCTAATGTGATTACTTATGATTTAGAGTGTTTCAGCTTAAACCCAATGTCAGCCGCAGGGTTAAAGTGTTAAATATAGTGTTGTAGTGTGCCATCGTGAACAAAAGACTTTATCCTTGTATACTTTGCATCAATTAAATGGACAAACTTGGTAACTTAAAACTAAACTGAAGATGAATTTGCAGAGCTTATAATATCTTTTATTTTGAGGCGACCGCACAAACATCGTTTGGCTGCCAAAAAAGACTCAAAAGTAAATGAAATGTGTATTCACCTGCAACAAAAGTGCAATTTGCACCTGTCTCAGTGACATTTGCTATAAACTACAGTGCCAAGCTGCTTTAGGCTCTTATGTCGCTTTGTCGGAAAAAAATAATTATACTTTTGTGACCTTGTTTTTAAAGATTTATACGTCTCCAAAGAATGCGCTTCGTACTGGCAGTCTAGGGTTTATTAGTTGTTCATCCTTGTCCTACAAAACTAGTTAATCCAACTTATTCCTTTAAATTTCAACTTCAATTTACAAGTAAACCATAATCCACAAATCAAGTTTGTGTTCCCAACAAATGATTTAGCGAACACGTACAATGATTAAGACGGGGCGAGACGCTGTAAATGTTTTTCTCTTTCCATCTCGCGAGTCTTCCTGTGGGGTTCAACGGTTAAACCGATAACCTGCCGGTCCCCGCTGTGCGGTCACCAGAACACCTGACCCCCCGCCGAGGCGTGTCTGAGCTCTGATTGGCCCCCTCAGCTAATGACTGACAGTTAATCTTTGATTTAGATTGACCTCATTGGTTCAGAGGAAAAAAAGGCCCCTGATGTTACTGATCTGTGATCCTGCTGCACACACACAAAAAAAATGCCTGTAAAAACACACACACACCTTCAACAACATATTTGTACACACACACCTTCGCTGACACACCTTTTTACTATAATTTGTGTTCAGTTCGTTTCGTCCTAGTAACGGATTTGACAGTTTTTATAATTGGTATTTGGTGCTACAGTCCATTTATAGCTCTCTCTCTCTCTCTTTATATATATATACATACATATATATATATATGCACTTAAATCCTCTGTTGTCTATCCATCATTCTCTAGTCTTTATGCTAAACAGACTTTTCTCCTCGCCTGTTTACTCAGTCGTTAAGGAGTAGGGCTGGTTTCAAGCTGAAACTCCAGCGCTCTGTTGACCACACACTGCGACTTTCATCTCTCTCTCTCTCCCTTTCACCCAATCTGCTCTCTCTATCCCTCACTCCCTCTTTTCTTTGCTCTTTTTTCCCGAACACTGACACTGAGTTTTTCTTTCTTTCTTTCTTTCTTTTTTTTTCCTGCAAAGAGAAACTTTGTAAGCGTCGAGCGCGTGTGACGTCGTCTCATCTGTCTGTTTTTCCTCTCAGCCGTCTCTCTATCTGCTCTCTTGACTGCCCAGGAAGGTGTGTGTTGTTTGCTTAAGTTAAGCTGTGCTAGGAACATGTTCACCGTTGTTATGTACAAAAAAACACATGCGTATACACACACACACACACAAACACACTCTCACACACAGTTGTAGTCTTGTGCTGACATGACATAAATTAGTCGAGTGGTAACTCCTGGCCAGAATTTCCAAATGTCAGAGTGAGACAACAACATGAGGAAGTATTCAACCCCCCCCCAGTTTGTACATTTCCTGCAATTTTTTTCTGCAACTCTAAGCAGAAATCCTGTAAAACTCATAAAAACTATGTTTCCCAGCAGCCCCGTCTCCTCTTGCTAACATCAGCCACTGTGTCGCACGCATAATTATTATATGTCACTTAATTAGATCATTAGCACTGACCCATAAACGTGTATGTACTGTTATATACTGTATGCTATTTCAGTCCAGTGGTGTTGTGTGTCCCTTTTGACGCCGTCCAAAGGGACACACAATAAATCCGAGTTGTTTTGAGATGATTAAACAGATTAGACCTGCTCTGTATGTAAAGTGACGTGAGATAACTTCTGATATGATTTGGCTACATAAATTAAACTGAAAACTGAACTGAAGGGTAACAGCGTCATTACATGGAAATACTCGTGCAGATGTATGTTTGTATGTTTCACACGTTAAAAAAAAAACTTCCTACTAAAATTCCTCCCATGAACACACACTCACACAAAGTACCTGTTTTAGCTCCACCCTCATCAGCCCTCATGCTTGCTTGCAGCTTTGGCTCAGTGTGTGTGTGTGTGTGTGTGTGTGTGTGTGTGTGTGTGTGTGTGTGTGTGTGTGTGTGTGTGTGTGTAGAGGAGGCTGGCCTCTGCGCTCAGTGCCCTGCTGTACCTGTCTCTCATGGAGGTGGACTAACACTCCCAGAGCAGGCAGCCAAGCAGTGGAGCGCTGTGAAGCAACAGGGGTAGCTATCCTCCCATCTGACCACTCTCTGTGCTTCTCCTTCCTCTTCACTTTTCCACCAACATCCCATCTGCTGCCGTTGATATCCTTTCTCAAGATTTCTGCTTTGTCTCAGTCTCACTTCCTCCCTGCTTCTCCTCTCTCTGGCTGTCTTTGGTTTGGATTCTTCAACCCCTTGAATGACAGGTTTTTCCTTTTTTTTTAAATTATTATTATTTATCTTTAGTGAATATGTAGGGAGGCTCAAATAGTATTTGCATGACTCAGCTGCTGTGATGTTATCTGTTGGCTGTGTGCTATTGGAGGGGTTGTAAGTGTTTCATTGATCCTCTTCTGCTTCTGCCTTGTGACCCTGTTGTTAACGGACCGCTGGGTAAACGCTGTGAGTCGATCGCCTCCACGTGTCCACGTGTGTGCATACAGCTAAGATGGCGGCATCCTTCAGTACACTTCAGGATCAGTGTCACTGAGGATAGAACAGAAAACTAAGAGGCGCATTGTTCTTTACTGTTGAGCACATGCTTTTTTTTCCCTTCTGCTCCGTAATCTGCAACAAACCGGGGAGCCGGAGAGGCGTTTGTTAGCTTTCAAACTTCTGAACAAGATCTGCAAATGCTCATGAGAAAAACACATGATAGCCTGTTGATGAAACGCTGGGTCATTGACACAAAGAATAAAATATTCTTCCTCTTTCTAACTGTGAGGAACTACGCTTTAATAACGCCATGCCTCATTTGTTTTTGTTTTTTGAGGAAAAAGATGGAATCGGCGCGCAGTCGTCGATCTGTGTTTATGATATAAAAGCCTATTCGCCTGCTCATAAAACAATTCAGTCCCCTCAATAACATGCAGTTAATACGTAGAGAATCAGGCGCTTCTATCAATCATAAACACAGTGTAATGGGTTATCTCCAAAGCTATAACCGGGACACTTTAACCCAGCATGTTGGCACTGTCCACCAATAAAAATCCGTGCTCTTTAACTTCCTTTTGCAGCACGCAGACTCGGCCAGCAGAGTTCACAACCTTTGAACCAGGCGCACTCCAAGTCTGAACGTGTATTACGTGTGATTACATTTTACGCACTGTTATGCTACAAAAAAAGGAGGAGAAATGACACATCATTTTGCTGCGGTTTCTCTCTAGAAATTCTAGTTTCTCAGTAACCGAGATGTCATCTGTAAATCTTTACACCCTCGGCGAGTAAAGCCTGTGATTTGTGTTGATCGGGTTAATCATCTACCTGTTGCCGCCTCGCTATTCTCGCTCTCTCTCACTCGCACACACCTGATCGGTGAATGCAACGTGTAATTTTTCAAGCAGACCGTTGCTTTATTGTATTTTTTTCTCTTTTATGCTGCAAAATGTCCCCCACATCTTTTGTTACCTCTTGACTGTTTTCCAGACACGCTGAGATGCCAAGAGATACAAGTTCACTTGTCTTATTTTCGGTAATATCGCAAAAGGAAGGGAGATTATAACGTCTCGATTTCACATCACTTCTGACACACCGAGTGTCCCTTAAGAAAGGAACGCCTCAGCACAACCGTGGTCAGCACTGAGGAAGTTCTCCAAGTGGTCGAAAGCAGGAAGTAGGTCACCCCTCGCTGAGTGAACGCTGAATATATCACATTTTAGATACACGCAAAATGTCTTTTTTTTATTCTGACTTCAGCACGTAACGCAGAGTGCCGACCTCACAGTTTCACATAGCTTCTTTTTTTATCACCGAGCAGAACTCCCAAAGTGAATATTGTCCTCCCTTTGTCATCAGTCTGGCAAGATAAGGCTGATAAGAGATGGAGTCATGTTAGCACTTCACACAATGGAAGGAACAGAGGGAGGGCATGTCAAGCTGTGTGGAAGCAGAGGGGTGAAAAGCAATGCAGAAACAAGCAACAAAAAAGCTGTTTTAATGTCAGAGGCTGCCGGGAAAAACCTTGAGTGATATATTTTTTTATTTTCTGTGCGATAAAGGGAACTACATCCTCGCTGAGCAGAGGCAGAACGAGTCTCTGCTTAATGGATGTCCCCATAACTCTGTCAAAATGGATGTTTTTATATAATCTAATGTCATCTTGACCTATGTCAGCATGGAGCAACCAACTACTGGCTAAAGATAGAAGCAGGAAACATCATCCTGTCTTTCCCTGCTCTTGTTTTCCCTCTTTGCCCTTGTTTTTTGACCTTATTGTCTTGTGCACACATAAATTAATGTATGCATGAATTTGCACGGTATGCACGCTATTTATTTTGGCATGATATTCAAAGCATCCTTCTTTTTATTCCATTAAGCTGACATTTGCATCTTTTTCATTCCTCTGTGGGCGAGGTGTGAGCTAGTTTTCAGGTAATTCAAAGCCCTCCAGCCTTGGGCGAACCAACAAGTGAACAGGTGTGTGTGTGTGTGTGTGTGTGTGAAGGGGGGTATTGGGTCAAGTCAAATGAGTGTGTGCGTTACCATGGTTGCTTGGCTTAGTAGTGTTTTACCTTTGTTGACCGCCTCAGCTATCTCCATCAAAGTCCAGGCAATATCTTGTGACGCACAAAAGAAACGCACACAAACACACGGTGCCTTGCCCTAAATAGCACGAGTTTGTCTTTTTGCGTGGCCTATTTGCTTACATGACGTTTAGCCCTGACAGAATATAGTTTGTTTTGTAGTCTGCCGTGATTGGTTGCCTCAGTGTTGTGCACAGCCTGGAGATTTGGGGATTTAAAATGCTGTGGATTTTTCCGTTCTGAATGCTGGCAGTGTTGGAAAAAAACAGAGTAAGAGGTTTACGCTCGGGAAGCCGATTTCTGATTGTTCTCTGTTCCTTTTATAGGGCTGCAGCCACTAATGAAGTGGCACACACACACACATACATAAACACATACACACCACACACATGATAAAGAGGTTGAAAGTCCAACACCCTCTTGTGGTGAGTGTGTGTGTGCAACAGGTTCACATGTAAGATTAATGTGCACAGCTTTTTGTCACAGTATGCATTCAGCTGGGTCATATTTTACACAAAATTCCTCATGTAGCTTAACTCCAACTTGTCTAACTTCTGAAGCACACACACACACACACACACACACACACATATAACGAGCATGTGACCGAGTTGTACTCTGTGAACCTTGAGCTGGAGGTTTGAGGGTTTACAGCCTTTCATTCCCTCTGATAGGGGTCGGAGGTCAGCAAGAGATCTGACAAACTCAACATAACAAGGTTGTAAAACCACTGATATTGAAAGGTGCCCTGTGGGATTTATAGATGCTATATTTTCACAGTCCAGGTCACATAATTTGCCCTTGTTAGTTTGTTAGGTAGGGAATCTTACCTTTATGCCAGCGCCTGTCTGTTGCAGACACATTTTTAATGGTGGTTTCTGCCCTGGAGTTTCTATTTTCTTTTCCTTCTTTTGTTTCCTCTTATCTTTTGGACTCATGTCATTTGATTAACCTAAGTCTTTCTTTGCCCTCCTCAGGCCCCAGATCTGATTGGATGGTTTTGTCAGAATGACAGCTGAAGATCCTGCTTCCTCCTCGACCATGAGCAATAACACAGCCCCCTCCAAACCCTCCGGTGCCTCCCACCACTCTCTTCATGGACAAATCAGCATCCCCGAGGGAGTTGCAGGTGCTCCCAATGAGGCTGCACTGGTGGCCCTGATGGAGCGCACTGGCTACGGTATGGTGCAAGAAAACGGTCAGCGTAAATATGGCCCTCCTCCTGGTTGGAATGGTGCATCTCCGCCACGGGGATGTGAAATCTTTGTTGGCAAGATCCCACGAGACGTTTATGAGGATGAGCTGGTCCCAGTGTTTGAGTCCGTAGGACGCATCTATGAGATGCGACTGATGATGGACTTTGACGGGAAGAACCGAGGGTATGCATTTGTGATGTATACAGAGAAACACGAGGCCAAGAGGGCTGTACGCGAGCTCAACAACTATGAGGTGCGACCCGGGCGGCTGCTGGGCGTCTGCTCCTCTGTGGACAACTGCCGTCTTTTCATTGGTGGCATCCCCAAGACCAAAAAGCGTGAGGAGATCCTGGAGGAGGTCTCCAAGGTGACAGAAGGGGTGCTAGACGTGATAGTTTATGCCAGTGCCGCAGACAAGATGAAGAACCGAGGCTTCGCCTTTGTAGAGTATGAGTCACACCGCGCAGCTGCCATGGCTCGCAGGAAGTTGATGCCTGGACGCATTCAGCTTTGGGGCCACCAGATCGCAGTGGACTGGGCCGAGCCAGAGATTGATGTGGACGAAGACGTTATGGAGACAGTGAAGATCCTCTACGTCAGGAATCTTATGATGGAGACCAGTGAGGAGACAATCAGACAGGTGGGACTGGCTGACTTTTCAGTTTAGAGGTTTTATTATGCATGGTTTTATTGAGTAACAAACGTACTTGGCAAGAAAATGTACTAAAGCCTACCATACTTAACCAACCACCTATTGTTTCTGTCGAGCAGGTGTTCAGCCAGTGGAATCCTGGATGTGTTGAGCGTGTGAAGAAAATCCGCGATTACGCCTTCGTCCACTTTAATTCCCGGGATGATGCCGTCCTGGCCATGGACCATCTCAATGGCACAGAAGTGGAAGGTTCATGCATCGAGGTCACACTTGCCAAGCCAGTTGACAAAGAGCAGTACTCACGCCAGAAGGCCTCCAAGGGGGCTTCTGCCACTCCAGAGGCTACCCAGCAGAACTACGTTTACCAATGTGATCCCTACACATTGGCCTACTACGGTTATCCCTACAACACCCTCATTGGACCCAACAGGGAATACTTCGTCAAAGGTTAGAATGAATTCTTTTTGCTTTTTTAGTAGTAAGGATCGGTTGCAAAAGCCACAGTGTTTCTCTGAAAGCCATCTGTTTTTGTAAGTGGCAGCAGAAACTCTTTGGGCCAATGCATTGCTAAAGATCTCATGACATCAAAAAGATTGTAGGAACAATGCCCCATCAGTAGGGGGCTTACAGTTTTTAAATACATAGGTTATAATGACTTAGATAATAATGATTTAATCTTTGATGACAATGCTATTCATTTGATAAAACGTTTTAAAATCCTTAACTTGATGTGGCTTAAAATCAGAATTGTTGTTAAAAGGCAAAGACAAAACAAGGTGATGGACCAATGAATGCTAATCCCATTACCTTTGATGACTGATTATTTATGGTCTTTGGGTGGTAGCAGGAAAATCTATTTGACTTTCAACAATCATTGTGTTTTGGTTTTCTCTCCAAAGGATCCCCAATGATACAGAACAATGGTAATCTCTCACATCCTTATTCCTACTTATTCCTTTAATGAAAAATTACTTTTCTTGCCATGTGACAAACTATACATTTTCTAACACCGTCCTTTTCTTGCTGTGCTGTCACCTCCCATTTCATGCTGGGTTATTACAGAGATCACAACTAAACCGAGAACGTCTCGTAATACCATTTCACAGCGCCGTGAACTTGCATAGCTGGAGCTAATTTAAGAGTCGGAACAGTGCTCAGGAAAAAAGGCCAAACTGGACCCAAAGAATTCCAAAAAAAAAGTAGTTCCAGTAGCAACTTCATGGGCAGATTGTCTTAAATTAGAGCCAAATAATCTGTTCTTTCTATGTCAGCCCTGAAATCTTGAAAAGACCTTTTCGAAGAAGTTCTAAACCCATTATAAAATCTTGCCTCACATGTTGCCCAACACAACCTTCAAGTACAAATTGCCCATAAAACCACAACCCCTGTCATCATATCACTTTAATTGTATTTTAAGCAGGTACTGCGCGAGGTCGTGGTCGTGCTGCTACAGGTAACCGTACCCCTGGACCACGGGGGTCATACCTGGGGGGTTACTCTGCCGGTCGTGGCATCTACAGCCGCTACCACGAGGGCAAGACCAAGCAGTCCGAAAAGTCCTATGAACTGATGCCCAGTCTGGAGCTCGCAGCCTCTGTCAACCCCGTTGGCATCAAACCTGGCACAAGTCAGTGAGATAGCTATGTCCATCCATATCCTTGCCCATCTCAAAAAACCTTCCAGCTCGTAATTTTCTGTCTCTCTCTCCTGTGTGGTTTGAGGAACGGTTTTCATAAATCAACATATTGGTTGTTGCTGGATGGTCAGGTGCGAAAGGACTTCCTTACTCTTCACAGTAAAAATAATTCCACAAAATATCCGTCCTTTCTAGCATGACCAGAAAGTAACCGATATGTTTCGTTCCTCATTCTGTCCTTCTTCCTCCAGAAATTTGTCTTACCGGGTGTTCAGACCAAAAACAGCACTGTGTTAAAAGAATACAAGGGTTTAATCCTTGAACAAAATTGATTGACCAATGCAGCTCTTTGCCAGAAAAATGTTGCATTGTGTTGGGGCAAAAGTTAACCCCTCTTCACCAGACGAGACATTGTTTTGGGGGCTTTTTTTTTTGCTAAGTTTTGGAGTTTCTTTACCCCCATTGCAGTGGTTTCATTAAACTAACTAACCTCACTAACTAAGTGAGGAGACCATGTATTTTCACACCGTGCTGTTGTCTATCTGAACATGGCTACAGTTAAGTGGGGATCAGGGTTTCCACACACTGATTTTACCCATGCATTCAACTCCAGATTTTTACTGAAAGTTGTTAGACAGCATCTTGTCTTTTCTTTTAGTTAGGGCTGAAACAATATGATTGAAAAACCAACAAAAGAAAATTTCTTTTTCTATTCGTATTCTAGAGTTATTGGGTGTTAACTCAATGAGTTTTATTCTCCGTAGGAGCAACTACTACTGCTTTAGCTTCAGTTTCAGTCAAGAATGGAGTTTAAATGCAAAACTAAACGCACGGTAAAGATTATTTATCTGTTCTAATCGAATCATTTAAAGGATAATACCAGTGTCATGTAGGTGTGTGGCTCATATACTGCTGTATACGTTTAGTCCACACGATCACAATCATCATGCTTGTGTCATGCATGCTGTACGACATTTACTCTACTTTTGATTTGTAAGGTGAGGTTGTAAGGTAAGGAGTATTTCCTGGTAGCAAATTCCATATCTGTCTTCCTTGTTCTCTGCCAGTAAGCAGAACACCTTGGTACAAATGACGTGGAAGAAACCATCTTACATAAGACAACATAGAAACTAAACGGAAGAAAAGGTTTCACATTTATGTGGGTGGCAACTTCATTCACGTCTTTATACTGTAAAAAAACAAACAAAATGCAAAACAATATGAACACACTGGTATTATTCTTTAATCTTTGAGTTTGCCCCTAACACAAAAGTTACTAAACCTGCAAGATTGTTTTTTTCATCATAAACTTGATATTTAATGATTTGCTGTGATAATTAATGTCATATACTTTGTGACTCCAGGTCCATTTTTTTTTATAAAAACGAACTTTCTTGATGCTCCTTCTGGAAAGATTTGACCCCAATCTTGGGGGTCTTGGTCTTAGCCCTGGTCTGTGTGGAATCATAGGATCACCACCAGATTGAAAAGACTTTTGTCCGTCTGAAACAATGACTGACGTTGTGTTCACTCTGTGTGGGTGTATGTTTGTGTGTGTGTGTGTGTGTGTGCGTTGGAGCATTAAAGTTAATCCACAGTTGAGCGCCATCATAATCCGAATCACACCCCAACGCCAACTTGTGTAATTCATAACTTCTTGCCTAAATTGTTTCCCTCAGCCTTCCTGTTTTATTCTTCCCTCATTTCTTTACATTGATCACTCCTTTCATAGATTACCTTCAGGTCTAAGCGTGCCTGTTTCTGTTTGGGTGCATGTATGTGCTTGTCGCTTTCTTAACACATTAACCACCTCTTGCTACACCCTCTTGTCTGCAGCGGTTTGCTCTTTTATCCGAGCTCTCATCATTGTCTCTGTTTACATGCAGTGGCATTGCAGACTCTGAGTGGGCAGTACCCAGTGTTCAGTGCGGCTCCTGCAGCCAAACTGATGGAGGAAGGGAAGGTGCACACGGTGGAGCATCTTATCAACCCTCTGGCAATGCAACACCCTGAACACACCACCGCTTCTGCTGCTGCCGCTGCCACCGTCCTACCTGCGGTCTCTACCCCTCCACCTTTTCAGGTGTGCATTATGACATTATGACACACACAACAACTCATTGAACGCATTCATTGATTGAATTTACACTGTTTACTATATTCCTGCATTTCCCAGGGCCGTCCAATCACTCCCGTGTATGCCATGGCCCACAACGTCCAGCGTCTCCAACCAGCCGGCGGCCTGTATGGAGCCAGTTACGTCCCCATCACAAACTACGCTGCCAACACAGCTGCTCTGGCCGCTCTGCAGAAGAATGCAGCAGTGGCAGCTGCATACAGTGGATACACAGGCTACGCCGTGCCACAGGCCTTCCCCGCCACAGCCTTCCAGCTGCCAATCCACGATGTCTACCAGACATATTGATTGTGAGGGTCAGACCACGTGAAACGCCGACAACCCGCCCGTGACTGAACGTCTGTCCCGTCATATAGACGCATTTGTAAAACTCGTGAACGTCTAAAAGCTCTAAAGGAATGTCGTTTGAAGCAAATATTTAGAAAACAGACAGTGAAACAACCTGACATCTCATATCTGTCCCACCTACTGGCCTCTGTATAACCTGGACCCCATGACAGGCTTTATGCAGCATCACTGTAAATTACAACACATACAGAAGGAGACCTTTCTGTATCCAACAACAAGCATTACTCTACGAATATCAAAAAGTCACAGCTCGTCACATCTCGCTGTTCTGTTCTCTTTGACCCCTGCCACCCTGTTGCTGCGGCAACAGAAACACTGAAGGTACATTTAAGTATTTATGAAGAAAACATACATATTTAAAAAGTTTTATTCTCTGTAGCTTTCTCTTATTATCCGGGGTATTATTTGTTCCATGAAGCAGGAGAGATAGACCTTCATATCATGTCTAAAAACTGTTTTAAGAAGAATTAGAAAATGTAATTGAAAGAAAGTAAAACAGGAACTACTGACAAGAGATGATATCACTGAAGAAAACTGTTGTTTTTTGGGTTTTTTAGTATTTTTTCCAGTAATATATAGTATTCTAGCCAATTCTACATGCTGTAGGTGATGCTGTCCGTCCATGCTGGTTGAATGTGTATGCTTCAAATATGCCTTTGTGGTACTTTTATGGTTTTATTTAGTTTCATTTGTGTGTTTTTTTTGGTTGTTTTAAATGAAGGTTCTAAGTGTTTGTGTTTATTTTGCCTATAATTCCTGTAACTTTTGGAAACGTATATCTTGGTTTGTCTGAAGAAACGTTGTCCGCTAAATAATATTGTGACAGATTTTTTTTTTTGGGGGGGGGGACAAATACTAGAGAATGGAAACTGGAAAGCTTTTATTGATAACGGGCAACGTGGTTTATCTAGAAGCCTGAGAGACGGCGACGTCGTGTACGCGGAGATGTTTTCAATCCTCAGAAACTGCGCTGACAGGGGACTAAGACTGAACACATGTTAGTTGTTTTGTTTGTCATTTATGTATATCTTTATTATTGTTTTTTTTTATTGTTTGACTTTTGAAAGGTGAACAAATACGGACAGAAACGCGAGACATTTTTCTATATGGACAGGAGCGCTCTGTCGCTTAAAGAGCTCCTGCATTTGCCAGTGCTAACCAAAAAGAAACTTAAAGCTACAAACACTCCAGTTTTATGATATTAGAAAGATTGTGCCTGACTACAGTGCCTTACATCTGCGTAACCTCTGTGCCACTCTATGCTTTTCACTGTGCCTTTCATAACAAAGCCCCTGTAGCTGGCACAAAGAGGAAAAGACTCGTTTCTCCATTCATATTTCATAAGAACCAAATTTGTGGTATTACTGTATTGTGGTGAGAGTCGAGACGAGTAGGTTTCCGTCTCTGCAGTCAGATGTGCCAAGGCTACCTCTCTCCTGTAGTCTCTTTTCCGAATGCTCCGTATAGGTCTGTCTCCTCTTCATTTCTCGTCCTCCAAACTGTGCTTGACCGAGGTGCACTTAAAAAGAAAACGTATTTATAAAAGGCAAGAGATTGCGACTTTCAGATGAAGAGATATTAAATACAGAGTGTTGAATTCATATGTGCACATGAACTGGGCAAGTTTCAATGTCTGTATGTTTGACAGAGTTTTTCCTTTGCGGTTAAAGTGTAAAAACATAAAAAAATAACCCTGATGATTGTTTAGCACACACTTTTTAAACACGGTGTGTTGAAAACAAGTGTAATATTGGACTGGGAATAACTGGAGCAATACCTCATGCTGAAATATACAAGTAGCCATGCATGTATGTACCATGAAAACATGCACACAAACATATTGGATGCAAGCAGCTGCTGAGTCACACTCCACAACAGCCATCTTTATACAAGAGCATGCAAAAACATTTTTGTTTATGCTGGCTTGCAATTGTAAAACAAAAATTTTGTATTCACTGTGTATTCTCAGATTTTTTATTGCATTTTACCCATAAAACAATATGATGTTTGACTTTGAGGGTGGCTTTTGTTTTGAGATTGTGAGTAAAAACTGGTTTTTGGTCCAAGAAGCAAAAAGAAAACAAAGATCCTTCATCCACGGCAAACAAGACGTATTTGTTTTAAAATCTCATCTCACTCCATCACCTTACATTTGGATACTGCTTTTATTATTTTTCTTTTATGATGACAATATGTCAGGATATATTTAATATATGCATTACATGTGTTGTGTATGAAGTAAGAAGGTATAATATATTCTAAAACATATTTCTTCTCTTTATTTACACTTTGTTTAGGGATTTAAAAAAAAGTCAGAGTAACAAAAGTAGAAACTTTTTTTTGTTTGTTCGTGTTTTTTTTCTTTTTTGCCAAAGTGTCCAATAGTTTTTAAAAATTCAAGGTTATCGTGTTTTGTTTTGTTTTTTGCTATGTGTAATATTCTGTTTGCTATTTTGAACTGGCTTTGGTGTTATGAGTGGGAACACAAAGGCTTTCTCGTTCAGCTACATTTTTATCAGTTATGACAGTAAAGACTAAAACTGGTCCATTGTGTGTGTGTGTGTGTGTGTGTGTGTGTGTGTGTGTGTGTGTGTGTGTGTGTGTGTGTGTGTTACAATCCACCGGCGCTTTGAGCTGCCAGTGTTGCAACTCCGCAGGTCAGCTCTGGCCACTGTTGAAGGTTTTAATCATGATTTAACAGCCATCCAAACTTTGCGGTTCTGTCTCCCACTCAAAACACCTGCTTTACTTTCTATTGCCTGCATTTCACCCACACTACGAGCAGCAGGATGAACTCCTCCCGCTCCTTGTGTCAGTGGAGTGAAGCTACATATGCCTAGTTTAACATAGGTGTTACCATTTAAACTCTTCCTAGTGTTGTGCCTTATTGCCAAGATGTGCCCTTTGCTATACCTTTGTAGATCTTTGCAGAATGTTTTCTATCTGAAGGTTTGTTTTTAAAAAAAAAAGGAAAAAAAAAGAAGCTTGTTCGGTCTTGTTATATTTATAGCGATAAAGTAGATAAATAAAGCATTTTCAAAAGGATGCGGCGCTGTCTTCATTTTGTTCATGTGCATATTTCAAACACACAGACAAGGTCCAGAAGCAGAAGACTTCTGTGACCTCTGTGAATGGAAACCCATCCCTGACCTCATACATCAGCTACTATGAAGCAATGTGTCAGAGCACTGTGTTTGGAGAATGTTTCATAAACTTCTCTGTAGCCGGTCAACTTTACTCTAGAAACATGTTGTACCCCGGCGAGGAGCTCAGGGAGGCTTTGAAATAACATAAGTAGCCTTCGTCCTGCAGGACAACGTGTGCGGGAGGAGAGTCAGTTTTTATTCAGTGTCAGCACCTGTCAGCCAACACATTTAACAATACCTACAGCATTACCACTCAGTAACTCAGTATATTCAATCCTTTTACATGATTTGAGCATATCCAATTTATGCTAAGAGTGAAATACTCTCCTTTTTACTCCACTAAGCTTTACTTAACAGATGAATAATAGAAAATATAGTTATGAAGTACTGTTATCATTAGTATTGATACATTTCTGGTGATAAATCGACCCAGAGGTATTATAAAATATTTGAAAACCAACCTTTATCAGCTGTAACGTTTTGAGTAGCACCTAACCTAAGTGCAGTTACTGATTGCAACACTCTTGAGTCACCCACTCACCATCTCCTTTCTGGTGTGAAAGATAAATTATGGCGGCTGCCTGTAGAAAAACGGCAGTCCAACATGGTGGACTCTCTGGAAGAAGGCTTATAGTGTCTAGTGTAGATATAGGCTCACTCTGAGGTCACAAAAACATAATAAATCTTATTTTCAGGTGAATAAACACTCATGAAAACATTTTCTTATTATATTCCTTTCATACCATACTCTTTAAATAGAACCCTTTAAATCTGACACACTAAACCTAACATAAGCATCAGTAAGATACCAAGACACAGATCTACTCATAGGTTAGATTATCGTCTTGGCACATGACAAACTCTGCTGATCAGGGAATTCACACAATCACTTATTTGCCATTCATTAACGTGATCAATTAATTTAACGTGCGTGTGATAAATCATCAGACAGTAGATGATTCACGTGTAAATCACTCAGTGGCAATCGTCGTGGTGGATTTCATGGTATAAAATCCAAACGTATGGCTTACCCTAACTCCCTCTGTTAACTACAATGCCTCATGATGGTTTCAGTATACACACAGTTTCCTGACACAAGGCAGAGGGAGTTAATTTCCCAAGAATATTATCTCCAACATATTTGCCTCAATAAATATGCCAACACCACACCTACCGGTAGCAGGAGGATTTTAACTTAGTGAATGAAAGCTTATGCTGTTAAGATATAAATTGTACATTTAAGACAATATTGCCATCTGGTGGCAAATACACACAATCAAGAGCAGCCTGCAGCAGATCTGTACAGTTCAGACCAGATAGTGCAGGTTTTTCACTGGCAGCCATGTTAGCTCCACAGAAATCAATGCAGTATATTGTTGGAAACACACACATTTAGTCATTTTTGATATATATAAACTTAACACATGCAGGATATTATCATACAGCTGAATGGTGAGCAAAACTGTTGTTGTCTGTTAATATATTTCAATACAGAACACAAAAAATCTGTCCATACTGCCATATATATATTCATACTGATAATTCTGTTTATACTGTTCATTCCAATTACAATATTGCCATATTTATACTATTTATATCTCCAGACTTGCCACTGTCTTTTATATTCTCAGGTGTCTTTTAGCTTGTATATATTTTTATATCTGTTTTTTTTAATCTTTCTTACTTTTTCACTTATATTTTATATTTCATGTTTAGTGGGATAAGAGGGAAACACACTTTTTAAATCTCTGTATGTCCTGTACATATGGCAGCATTGATAATAAAGTTGACTTGAATTAAAATACAGGAAAGAATTTAATAAAATACACTTTGCTTTTATGTGTTGCAGGGAAATTCATCATGTATAGGATATTTTTTATATAATTTCATTAATATTATAGGCTAATATTTGTTATTATACTATGAAATTTTAATTATTATGAAATTATATTGGTAATCGCTTGAAAACAGGCCAAAAATTATAGAAAAAACAAAGTCAAATCTCTGTCACTGTGTGTAATGCTGCTGCTGCACTGTAATTTCAAATCTTGGGATAAATAAAGTCTATCCATCCATCCATTCATCCCAAAAATAGAGGAAAGAATTTTAAAAAATTTAAAATAAAACTTTGCTTTTATGTTTGCTAATATGTGTTGCAGGGAAATTCATCATGTATAGGATATTTTTTATATAATTTCATTAATATTATAGGCTAATATTTGTTATTATACAATGAAATTTTAAATTATATTGTTAATCGTTCATATTTTTTATCGGAAAAAAACAGAAATATCCTTAAAACAAAGTCAAATCTGTGGCAATAAGTAACTTACACTACACTTCCCATGATGCCCCAGCACACTCATTCGTGCGCGCGGTGCACTTGCACTGGCGGTAGATCTACAAACACTACGGATGAGCGTGACTCCCCCTCTCTTAAAGGCACAGTGGCGGAATCCCGATGATTTGTAGATCTGCTAAAATGCGTTGCCGCCGCTTGAACGTAAGCCCTCAGTTTATATTTGGCTTAAAGGAGACGCAACAAAGCGCACAAAATGGTTGCGCTCCAGGCTCGGGCTTGAATAAGTAGGTTTACTATAGCTTTAAGAAGGCGAAAATAGTGTCTGCTTCTTTAAAATGATATCGGTTTATTGCTGAATAGATAATTAAGAAAAGTTTTCAATTCCTAATCAATAAATATATGCATTTAATTTGCGACGCAATCATAGAAAATGCCCCCACTCTGTTGGATAAAGGCCGCCTGCAATCAAAACGTCTTTTAACCAGATGTGGTCCGTCTTTCCTCACGTTGCTTGTAAACCTGCATGACTTTTAAGCGGATTTAGATTCAAGGCTGAAGCGTCCTCACGGTGATGGAACCGGCTGGCGACCGAACCGGCGGTGTAAATAAAGGTGAGGACAAGGCCTCGGTGAAGACCTCGGCCCCGAGTACGACCGTTACACCGAGGAGAGGGCTCAGAGAGCGGGGAGCGAGCCGCCCGAGGTCCGGCGTTCACACCGCTTCAGACGTGAACGGAGCAGCGTCGCAGAGCCCGCAGAGCTCAGGACGGGTTCTGAGAGACAGGTCAACGAGGGCGGTACCGGCCTGGCTGAAGGACACCAAGAGTGACGACGATGAGGACGAGGACCAGCCGAGCCCGGACACTGGTGCGACCAAGCGGAGGAAAGTTTCCAACTCGAGGCGGAAGAAAAATGAAGCGGCGGAGGCTGGAGGGGGGGTCGCAGGTGACAGCCTTCAAGGCACAGAGTAAGTTTGTAACAGTCACACACCTGCGTTTGTTTTCTTTTTTTTTAAAACGTGTGTGTGTGTGAGTGAGGGGGGGTCAGTTCCTGTCAAAAGCAAAAGCACGCCTTCAGCATGGGCTCGTCCCCTTTCTGCAGCTCCGCATGGGGAGGGTGGAGTATAACCATACCTGGTTTCTTCTTTTTACAAACTGCTGCAACTTTTTTTAAATGCATTAATGTTGTACAGGTGTGGTGCATGATTGCATGTCTCTCTGCAGGTAGATAAAATGCCAGATTTCTGTTTTTTCTCTGCAGCACAGAGGATCCCAAGAAGCCTGCAGATGCACAAGGTAATCAGAGAAAACTCTTTTTTATTATCATTCTATATGTGTGTGCAAGTGTGTTTTTAATGGCATGCTTCTCCTGTTCCATCACTCCAGCTCTTCCCTCCAGACGCCCCCAGGCCCAGACTCGTGCCAAGCCCCCGTCTGGCAGAGCTGTCCGCGGCTCTGCCAAGCCCATGTGTAAGACCGAACCTGGAACGGAGAATCCAGCTGGTGAGCAACCTGTTGACAATGTCTCAGCATGCGGGGCCCCCTTTATAATTCAACCCAGGAGCAGCGTCAAGTGTCACGCTCGCTCATGTGTGTGTGTGTGTTCCTCAGGAAAACCTTCAGTGACATCTTATTTAATTGATACCGGATGGTTGTGATTATGGATTTTCAGTGTAACTAATGGGATCAGTTCTGCCTGTTACCTTCCCTTCTACTTCCATTTAACTCACTCCGACTGAAATATGTTTGTGTTTTATGCATTCGTGCCTTTGAAATTGATTTAAAACTGGAGGTTTGAGCGGATAACAGAGCTTTTGTTGCCTCTCTCAAACTCATTTCTTTCTCTGTCACGCAGCGGTGGAAGGAGAGTCGAACAATAAAGACAAGTCTGAGACGTAAGTATATTTTTGGCACGATACGAACACTTAAAGCGTCAAAGGTTTCACTGCTGGAGTCGTATTCTTTTACAGAAAGGCATAACATTGTTAGAGAAGACATTAAAGTGTCACTTATTCCTTTTGGTGTCAAGCTGTGCAGATAGTTTAAGTAAGTAGTAAAGTGCTTTTTGTGATGTGGGTGAAATGACTCTGTAAACACGATTATTATGTTGGTTTTTATCTCAGACAGGCTGGGTTTTTATAAACAGTGACACAGAGTTTAGGTAAGATTCATGGTCTGACTGTGTGAAGTATCACTTTAGACCAGTCAATGTTTTTATTTTATTTG
This sequence comes from Collichthys lucidus, assembly GCA_004119915.2. Lineage (NCBI taxonomy): Eukaryota > Metazoa > Chordata > Actinopteri > Sciaenidae > Collichthys > Collichthys lucidus. The sequence goes on from CM014080.1 coordinate 6,477,400, forward strand.
TGTAGCTGATAAACGGAGTAAGGACACCAGCTTACATGATTGCACGAGGAGTCATGGGTAGCCTGTTATCAACGTTGTTTTAGTTATTATTATTATTATTATTATTATTATTATTATTATTTTAAGAATAGGCCAATTTATCTAATAACTGTATCTTTTTTTTCAAACATATTTTAAGGCCCCCTGTTGCAGGTTTAACAGGCTTAGAATAAAGTGGTCCCTCGTTTATCGCGGGGGATACGTTCTAAAAATAACCCGCAATAAAAAGTTTTACAATTATTATAGATGTTTTAAGGCCGTAAAACCCCTAACCACACACTTTTATACACTTTTCTCAGACAGACATTAACATTTTCTCACATTTTTCTTTTATTTAGAAGAGTCCGCGATTATCCACGTTATAGCGAGGGACAACTGTATATTAAAGAATGTAATACCAGATTTTCACTTTTCCCGGTGAACTATATATCTGTTGAGCAGGACAGGTCTGAATTAAGTTACAGAGATTTTATTTTACCCCACAAAAAGTCCCTGTGCGTGCAGCACTGATCATTTCTGATTGGTCAAGTTTACACGGCATTTTATTTAAGCCACTATTTTAAAAACATGTAGCCGTAAAGCAGTTTGTTAGTCACTGTGATTTGACATAGAAGTTATGCAAAAGAAGGAGCATCATCGAAGAAATCCAGCAGCAGTTTGAAGCAGTGTAATGCAGATAATGATGCCTGAAATGTTTTGCCTGATCTTGCCGGGTCTTTACAGAGGATGCATAGACAACAGCAGGGTGAAGGAATCCTGAAAAATAGTTAATGGGACTAATGTATTAGCTGCGTACGTATACTGTCTTACTATATTGTGAACGCATGTGATTAGGAGAGCTTGGTTTTTTGATGATGCCTGTGTTTCACACTTATGCTGTCTCAGTAAAAAGAAAGAGAAGGAGAGCGAGGATGTTGCTGAGCCAGTCTTGGATGATGAAGACCCTCCGTTTCAGGATGACCCCAACGACCGCAACTACCAGCCGCAGAGTCAGAGGTACACTCATCTGAAGTGTGTCCACTTGACCCGGTGCAGACAGTGGAGATCCGGCTTCAAGTGATTTGTTGTTTTGCTTTCAGTGGCGCAGAGGAGGAGGAGGAGGAAGGTCTGAGCAGTGATGAAGACGTCCCTTTTAGAGACGACTTAAATGACCAGAGCTACGACCCGAAGGGTGAAAGGTGTGTGTGTGTGTGTCTGTGTCGTGATTAAACAAAGCATAATTTAGTTTAATTACTGAATATTTCTCTTTTTGTTTTTTTTTTAGGGATGTCCCTAAACCAAAGCGCAGAGCTCCTCCTAGACAGAAGGAGAAGAAAGAGAAAGAGAAGGCGCCTAAAAAAGAGAAGGAGGTTGCCGAGATAAAGATCGAAGGGTCGGATAACGTGGAGAGTTTGGAAGAGGAAGTAAAGCTAGAAGAAGAAATAGTGGAGGACCCGGACGGACCCAGGAAGTAAGCACAGTACCAGCTTGTGTGTAGGACAGATTAATTAGCTAAAACTGTAGCTGTGCAAAGTTAAATATGGATTTTTGTGGGCGGTCCTTAAAGGGTGGCTCGATGACACGCTGAGGCCGCCCTGATCATAGCCCTGCACCCCTAGCAGAGATGGATAGAGATGAATTCATCTCGCTCCGAGTGTTTCAAAGTTAGTCGTGTCATTTTCCGAACTCATCCGACACGTTTCAGTCGCTTCAAAATTGCTGCTTGACTGCGCCAAACGTGTCTTCAGTGTATTCAGCGGACACAGTATTACTGCTCATCTTTAACTGATTTTGACACCTAATTTCATAAACTTGATATTTTTAATGCTTCAAATTTGTCTAGGTGGTTAATAACACTTTCTTCTTCCAGCTTTAATCCAAACGTGATGTGCAAAGCAAGCTGAAATTTTTTCCCCTTTTCTATCTGTGTCAGGAGAGGCCGGCGGAAAAAAGACGACAAAACCCCACGTCTGCCTAAGAGAAGGTGAAGTTGATATTTTGGTTTTTTGTTACTGATCTGAACTGTAATTTCAACATTATGTCACACTTTGATCCAGAAATAAACGATGTGGTAGCGGTTGATTGACACAGCGGGAGGCGACTTTGGGATGTGTGGGATATGAATTTAAGATTCGGTTTCAGTGTTGTGACAATGCAACGACTTGGCTTGGCTCACACAGGAAGAAGCCCCCCGTGCAGTATGTGCGCTGTGAAATGGAAGGATGCGGGACGGTCCTGGCTCATCCTCGCTACCTGCAGGTCTGTCTCTGCAACCAAACAATCCCACTGAGGCTTATTTACACCTGTCACTCTGAGCTAGGACTGCTACTAAGCATCTTCTTCTGTCTTTGTTCTGCACCCCAGCATCATATAAAGTACCAGCACTTGCTCAAGAAGAAATACGTCTGCCCTCACCCGTCTTGCGGGAGACTTTTCCGCCTCCAGAAGCAGCTGCTGCGTCATGCAAAGCATCACACAGGTACACATCCATAAAACATGCCTCAGGGTTTTGATCTGTGTCAGACCATGTCGTGTTATAATTAATAATGAAAGCACTGTATGTGGAACACATCTATATTTAAGTGTTTTGTGTGATTCTAGACCAGAGGGACTACATTTGTGAATTCTGCGCTCGTGCCTTCAAGAGCTCCCACAACCTGGCTGTGCACCGCATGATTCACACGGGAGAGAAGCCCCTACAGTTAGTGCTGCTATGTTTTGGACATTTAATAACTCTCTTACATTTTTAGAGATTATTTAAACTTTTTTTTTCTCCCCGTAGATGTGAAATCTGCGGCTTCACGTGTCGCCAGAAGGCGTCTCTCAACTGGCACATGAAGAAGCACGATGCTGATGCCACCTATCAGTTCTCCTGCTCCATTTGCGGCAAGAAGTTTGAAAAGAAGGACTGCGTGGTGGCCCACAAGGCCAAGAGTCACCCCGAGGTGCTAATTGCTGAGGCGCTTGCAGCCAACGCCGGTGCCCTCATCACAACCCCTGCCTCCTTACTGGAGCTGCCAGGAAACCCCATGCAAGCAGAGGTCACCAGCCTGGACGTGAGCCAAATAGGGCAGGACGGGCAGGTGGACCAGCTGAGCCAGGAAGGGCAGCAAGTAGCTCAGGTGTCCCAGATGGGTCACGTGGCCCAACAAGTGAGTCACCAGGTGGTTTTACTGGGACAAGACCAGAGCCTCCATACCATGCAGGTGCCAGTGACGATTGCCCTGTCCCCAATCGACCCTCCTTCGCCAGCTGACAACCAGCAGCAGACTCACCTCCAGCTCCAGATGCCCGTCCAGTTCGTACAGGCAGCTCAGCAGCCACAGCAGCCCCAAATCCAACAACTGACCCTTCATTCAGGCTCGGTGGTGACCCAGCATCAACCCCAGCTCCAGCCTCTGCAGTCATATTCCTCCCAGCAGCAGAGCCAGGGGCAGACACAAATCCTCCAAATGACCTTCCAGCCGGTCAGCCAGTCTCAGACCCACATTCAGCAGATCCCCATCCTAGCGACTTCCCAGCACCTTCAGAGCCTGCAGACGACCATCCCGAGCCCTCCTCTCCTGTCCCAGTCCCAACACCAGTCCCAGGATCCAGCCTCCACCAATGGGGACAGCTTCATCCTGGACAGCCCGGTGCTTTCGTCTTCCTCGCAGTCGGTCGGCTCCCTTCAGCAGACGGAGGCCGTGGGAGGGGGCGGCGTCGTGTGGGAGCAGACGGGACATGGGGAAGTCCTGTCCGACAGCACTGAGAGACACGTGCAGCAGGCACTTATGTAAAACAGCCCCCAGTCCCCAGTGACCCGATATACTGTACTGCAATGTTTGAGGTAAATGTAGGATCACCGATATATTTACTGTTCACTCATAGTCACATTTGGTAGCTTTTTAGAATTATCTGTATCAGGGAGAGAAATGTATGTGTCTGTATGTGTCGTTGCCTTTGTACATAACAGTCCTGTAAACTTAACTTAGCCTTTTATGTGAGCGTGCGTGCGCCGTGTGTGCGTGTGTATCGATGCCGACGTTCTGTTGCAAAAGCTGTTGCTGTCACGCAATAATATAGCATACCTCTTTTTAGTAATTTACAAATTACAAAAAACACAAATTAGAACGCTGTAAACGGGAAGTCTGTTTAAATAAATAGGCAGCTATTTTATTTTTTATTTTATTTTTTTTGTCCAGATCTACTGTAAAACTTTTTATTTGGCAACGTTAAAAAAAGACGTTACAGAAAATGAATTTAAACATTTTAACGACTTAGACACACACACACAGACACACAAAAAAAAAAGACGTTTCACCGGCTTGTAAAGTCACAAAAATGCATATTTTAGTTCTGGCAGTGTCATCGAACCTGTTACTATGACATCTGTGCAAATGTTTAAGCTTGGCTGTTGACTTAGACTTTGAAGGAATAATAATAATAATAACCCGTATAACGTATGTAACTTCCCACACGGTCATTCTAGGCAGCCAAACGGTGACCGTGGACGTTCACACATAAACCCACAGAATAATAATGATACAGCACAGTGACAGGATGATCCAAACACAATTTTTTTTACACACAATAATCTTTCTTTCTTTTTTTTTGAAGTGTAATGTAATTTAATAAGCAAAGCTGTGTAGAAACCCCTGGAACATAATGTCAATAATGAACCTGCACTTCTCTGATTTGTCAATTAGGATGTGACACGCACACAAAAAACAACTGTTCATTTATAAAGATGTAAATAAATGTCTTAACATTTCTCCAAAGTGTATTCACTCTCACACACACACTTCTTCTCTTCAGCTATAGTTTAGGGTTAAACATCTGCCTGAGTTATTAACTAATCCTATAACATAATTATTGCTTAATGACGGTGTAGTAGCTCCGCAAACATCAGGACATATTGATCCGCTCTCTGTCCCTGTGCATGGTGTACTGCTTCATCGCCCGCTTAGGAGGAATTAAAGTGTTACTCAGTCCGACCCTCCTCTTCTTCACCTCCTGCCCTCTTGACTCATCCTCTTTCAGCTCCTGCTGGAGCTTCTGGGATCCTCCTCCACCAGCTTCAGCAGGATCTGACCCCTGTGCTTCTTCTCCTTCACTCACAGCCTGGTGACAGTCAGCAGGGGTCACCGGCGTCTGCAGGTCACTGTCATGAGCAAACTTGCACTTGATCCCAAACCTGCACCTCCCGTCCTTCCTGTAGGACACACACATCCTCTTGCCTCCTATCTGGGAGGGTTTGGCCTGCATGGTGAGGGGGACGTGTTTCTGCAGGGCGCTCAGCTTCCGCTCCGCCTGAGCCCTGAACGGGTTGGCAAACACGCCGCTGTCAGAGCAGGTGTTCAGGGAAGGAGGAGGGAGTTTGTTGGAGGTAAGGGAAGGAGGTGGAGGAGGAAGTTTGTTGGAGGTTGAAGAGGCTGGTGTTGATGAAGAGGATGACTCTTGCTCCTCTTCCTCTGATTCACTGGAGGCTGAATCAGGCTCCAGCAAGAAGTTGCGGCTCCGTTTGGCAGCTGAAGCCGCATCAGGCAGCTCCTGAGCCGGCCTGCAAGGTGGGAAAAGGTGCGTAGAGAAAGACGGAGCATTATAACTATCCGTCTCACAGTTTCACACAGTTTATTTCAAAATGAATACTCACCTAACTCCACCGCTGTTCACATCCTCCACCTCTCCATCACTGTCGGACTCCGACGACACTCCGTACCCGACCAAGGAGTTCATGTTTGGGGAGCTAAGCTAACTTAGCCGTTGAGCTTCAAACCGATAATAAATAAACCTCCTGTATAACTAACAACTCTGACAGCGAACAGCTGAGCTTATCAAAATAATACGGCGGTAAAATGCTGTTTAAATGCTGTTTAAATGAAACATTTCTCCACGCAGACGTTAGTTTAGCTGCTGTCAGTTAGCCGCAGCCTGCCTCAGTGTTGTTTACATTATAAAGTGCGTAAACAGCGACACCTGCAGGACAGACGCGGTATGACACCCACCACAAACCACACACACAGTTTATACTCTGCGTCTACGGAAGCCTTATAAGGCCATACACAGTGTTGTCATCTTACTTTTAAAAAGTAATTAGTTACAGTTACAAATTACTTCTGCCAAAAAGTAATTGCGTTAGTAACTCAGTTACCACACTGTAAAAGTAATTAGTTGCTAGGCAGAGTAACTGACATGATTTTTTTATGTTCTACTATTAGGGATGCACCGAAATGAAAATTTTCTGCCGAAACCGAATAAAAATTAAATGGTTGGCCAAATACCAAAACCGAATATGAAATGTGGTTGTTACATTTTTCACAATTTTTTTTTTTTTACTATTGCATAAATAGCCTAGATATAAAATTTGTAGACATGTTTTTTCAAAGAAAGTAAATCTTTATTTAATATCCTTCAAATATTCCAGTAGAATTTCCATTTAGTATAATTATTATTTTATTTATATTGTTAGAAAGCACATACTGTTTTAATCACTGTTAATTTGTTCTTGAAAGAAATACTATTTAGTTTTATTACATTTCCAGTTAATTTCCATTTTTCCCACGTTCATGAACGCACCAATAGTCATTCCGATGGTCGATTGAGTTGAGCAATTTCTCCACAACAATGGTCACATATTTTTTTCAGCTTTTGTTTGCATATTCTGGAATCAAATCAGATTTTATTTGTATAGCCCAAAGTCACAAAGTACATTTTCCTCAGAGGGCTTTACAGTCTGTACAGGGAGTGGCACCCTCTGTCCTTAGACCCTCGGTTCAAGTGAGGAAAAAAGAGAGTTTTTAGTAAAGGGAGATGTGACTGCATCTTCAGCCAATACCGTGCCTGACTAGGTGTTATAAAAATTAGGATTATACTGAGGTGCAGATGTTTTAACTCATAAAGTGTGTGTGTGTGTGTGTGTGTGTGTGTGTGTGTGTGTGTGTGTGTGTGTGTGTCCTGTTTTTTGCATGTCTCATCCACTTCCCTTATTTGGCCTGTTTTTCACTGAGTCTGGCAGGGAGAGATAATTATAAATCAATAGTACATGGACAAGAGAGACGGGTTAGAGAAGTATCATTTGGATAAGAAACGAGGGAGGGGGAGTCCTATAAGCTTTATCAAAAAAGAAAGTCTTACGTCTACTCTTAAAGGTGTCAAATCAGTTTAACCTTTATAAATGTATGTTTTTGACGGCCCAGTGAGAATATGTAACACATATAATATAATATGCACGGCTATGTTTTTATCAGTGTATAATGAATTTCTTATCTTAAAATTAGTCTTTTTTATCTATAGATGGAGACAGAGCCTTACTCATTTTCATGCTTTTTGCATACACCTCATGTGAGGTGAGGAAGGAAGAGCTACACTAAACACACAGACTCCTTGTCTCCCTAGTGTACGGTCGTCACATTTTGTAAAATATTCTCATAGTCATCATATAACATTCTGAAAAATGTATCTTGTATTTCAAGATATTCGGAGTACGTCAAGTCAAGTGTGTTTTTATAATATGCAGCATCAAATTAAAGGTTGGGTGTGTAACTTTTAGAGTGATTTATTGGCAGAAATTGTATAAAATATACATAATTATGTTTTCAGTGATATGTAAACCTTATAAAACGAATTGTTACGTTTCTATGATCTTAGAATTAGACTTTTTATCTGCATATAACCAACTTCACTATTAAAATTAACACCTGTGTGTTAATCTGATGTTTTAAACCAGTTACTTTCACGACACGTCGCCTGTTACTTGGCTTTATTTGATAGATACCAAAGCAGCAGTCCCTAAAATGAATTTGTTATGTCCTGTTTTTTTCTGTGTGTGTGTGTGTGGATGTGCGTGTGTTTCCCTGGTATCCCGTACAGGTTTTTCCTGCTCTTGTCCAATTCATCAGACTTTGTTTAAACATGTTTAATGGTAAAAAATAAGTAAGGACGTTTGTCCTTAGAGGAATGCTGACTTGTCAAACACAGGTAGAATTAACAGCCAACTGTTAGAGCGGCGACACTTTATGTTTGCGTGTGGCCATGACAGGCCTCTGGCACCGCTCATGTTGGCTCACTGACATGGCTTCCTGGCAGTCTAATTAAGGTCAGTGGGTACACCTGTTGCTTTTCTTCTCTGACAAGTAAAATGTCTCCAGTGATCGTCTCCACAATATGTTATTTATTTATATACGTCTAACTGGCAGCATTGGTAAAATATGTTTTTTTAATATCACAGTACTGTTGATTTCCTGGATAAGGTTGGTGTTTGTTTTTTCACCATCAAAAGAAACACTGTTACCATATAATTAACATAGAAGTACCTTATGAATGCTGTGTAAAATAAAGTGCTGCATGAGTTAAGGTTTTGCCATATTTTAATGTACTAAATAAAAACAACAACAACTTGTTTTTACAGTAAAAAAAAACTAACGGCAGAAATGGCAGCTGTGGTTGCCAAAGTTTTACTGTAATAAATACAGTAAAACTAATTCTACTATGACAGTAGATGGATATTAGTACTGTTGATTTCACAGTTAACGTTGGTGCTTCATGCCCTATTCTTTACTGTGTAATACAAGATTTATTTTAAATAAAAGAAACTCTGTTTTACCATATAATAAAAATGAAAATATCGTATAAATGCAATATAAAGTAAAGGTTTTGCCATGAAGTATTGCAGTGCTTGACTGTTAAATTAAGTCTAATATAAAATACTACTTTGTTCTGTGTTTTTTGGCTTGAAATGTGATTGTGTTTTACCACTGGCAGCTGTGTTTGCCAGACTTTTACCGTAAAAAAATAACATTGAACTTTTTTAACAATAAGATATTAGTACTTAGGCACTTAAATAAATGTTTGTCATTAAATATTGGAGTGTATAATTGTGCAATTGTTACCATAAAATGTTATATAAATAAAAGCTTTGCCATTTATTGTATTAATTAACAATCTCTAATATAAAATACCACTATATTCTGTATAAATACCTTTAAAATGTTATATAAATTAAAGTTTTGCCATGGAATATTACAGTGTTTTGTAAGTCTAAACATTTAAGGTGCTGCTGAAGTTAAAAACTTTTAGGAAGTTGCATCTGTAATAATCAAATCTTATAACTTGCAGCATAAAACAGAAACATTGGCATAAGAGTCGTACAAGTACAAGTATAATGCAGTAGACCTGCTTAAGTGATAAAGACAGACACTGGCATGAGAAGGACACATGCACTGCAACAGGCTGAACTAATCCACACAGCATCCTGCTTAAATTTAGACCATCACTGGTTTTGTCACTACCAGTAAATCAGATAAGCTCCTCATGAATAAGTGAAGGAGCTATTCCCTCCTCCTCCTCCTCCTCCAAGAGACTCTCCGCCTCCGCTCGTCCCGTTAAAAAAATTCCTCCCGTTGCCAGGCTTCAGGTTCTCGGGGGAGAGGGCGGAGAGTTGGCCACAAACTGTGTAACACAAGCGACAGTGGGCAAACAAGATCCGACAAACTGAGGGGAACTCATTTTACCGAAACCTTAGAGAGGAGAAGCGCAAGGCTGGAGTGCGCCAGGAGCGGTGGTGGCGTTGTATGGATGAGGCACGCGTAACACGGGCGTAAATATTAAAGCGGGGGCCGGCCTGTTGCGCTCCTGCACCCAAGTGCGCGTGTTTCCCGGTTAGAAGCGGCTTGGATCTCCAATGGCAGTCCGGCTGACTCGACATATGACCGGCACGGACCTGAGCAGGACCACCGCGGCCCGGGCTGCTGCTATAGCTGAGCAGCTGCACTATGAGTGCTCCATTCTACTGGAACTTTATGTGAGTAGAGGAAAGTTTTTTCCACTGGTTACAAGCTGCCAACAGATCCCAGTATGTGTCTGAAGATGTGTGTGTGTGTGTGTGTGTGTGTGTGTGTGTGTGTGTGTGTGTGTGTGTGTGTGTGTGTGTGTGTGTGTGTGTGTGTGTGTGTGTGGTGTGGTGTGTGTGGGCAAGGGAGAGAGTAAGAAATAGGCCAAGGTTAAATGGAAAATTAATAGATTTTCTGTGTGTGTCATGAGTGTCCTCTGTGCGTACATGCCTGTTACTTTTCGAGGAGTTGCATGCGAGGATGTGTGCGTGTGAGGACAAGAATGCATGCAAAGCCAAGATAAGAAGGAGGCTGATGTGTGTGTGTGTGTGTGTGTGTGTGTGTGTGTGTGTGTGTGTGTGTGTGTGTGTGTGTGAAAGAAAAGAGTGAAATTATGTCAGCAGGGGGTAAGAATGCAGAGTGGAGGAGGTGAACTCAGTCATAATGACCGAGGTGGGCGTTTTCTTCTGGCACAGACGCCTCAGTTCGGCTGGGCACAGGGCCCTCATCTCTTCTCCACAAGGCTGCGTGTCTTTGCCTATAGGTGTGAGAGAGCTGCCCGGTTATTAAAACTTTCTGGTTTCCTGCCAGTTTCACAGCTTTGTGCTCCCTTCATGTGCCGCCAAGCGTAAAAAGGGAGCGGCATTGGCATTTAACTTCATCCGCTTGGTGTCCAGGATTTGACCCTTCGTTCTACTATCCGTCTTCGATCATCACTGTCTCTTCCTGCATACTTTTGTTTTTGCATCGTACAAGTAATAACAAGATGCAATCATTGGATATGTCTTAGCATGTCATACAGAAATGTACATACATCTATTCGCCCCTTTTGTTTTCTCTCCTTAGCTGGAAAGAATTTGTTTCTAAAATTCAATGCAGATTGAATTATTTCTTCCAGGCGTCCTGTCCCTTGCCTATTCGTTGGGTGGGAAAACATTAATTTAGAACATCCGTCCTAAATCATTTTCAGACCTTAACCACATCGTCGTAATTCAAAATGATCCACAGGACTATTTTCTCAGCCTACACTATCGCTTCCAGGGGCATCCTTAATTGCCTGAGTCACATTTCCTCTGCAGTCTGAGCAGTAAAACATAAACTCACCCCCTGCCTCTCAGATCATGCAGGTCACATTAGGCCACTCTGTCACACTGCTACTAACTTTGCACGCAGGGTTCAACATTAACGCCTCCGAAAAAAATGTCACAAGGAGGCCTCTGGGATTCGCAACTCACTCAAGTACTAAAGCTGATGCCAGCTACTATCATGCCCCGCGAAGAGACCTGGCAGCTCGGCTTAAAGAGCTGGAAAGTGAGGGCCTGTGTGTCCTGAGATAACAAAATCAGCCTCTCTGAAGCTCACTAATTAAACGGCATGTCCTGTTAATGTAAGGCAGCACTGCAAAGAAATCTGTATTTTTGCTGTTTAGCGTCCCCCAGTTTCAGAGTGTAGTATCACACGTATTTATTAATATATCACTTAGGATATGACAGCTCGGCGTCTGTCTCTCAGTATTTTATTTCACCAAGCTCTCACCAACGACTAAAAGTCAGTCCTAGATTAACTCTTGTCCGGACGCTTCTCTTCAGGTCACTCTCTTTCATTATATCCATAGAGGCTGCTGAGCCCCGGTTACATTGCCCGCTTACCTAGCTCAGATTCTGGCACTACACTGGCTCCGCCCCTCTTTAGCATTCCCCTGCGCCCCACGCCCTGAAAACCTCCTCTTCTCTGTGGTCCAAAGCAATTCTGGTACAAGGACTAACACTCTGAGTCCGGCTAACAAACTGAGCTAACAGCGGCTACAGTTGGCAGCAGTTTACTTCACTATCACATCAGGAAAGTCTGTAAATCACAGAGAATAGTCGGTGATGTGTGACATGGTGACAGAAAACAGACGCACAGGGTGAATTGTGGGGATGACACCACCATTCATCCAGTGATTTCAAATCTGTAATTTGTGGTAGAAAAGTTACACGGCGTTGCTGTAATCTGTACAAATAAATAACGTGGAGTATATGAAAATGTCATTTTGCGGTTTCAAAGCTGTATTCCCTGTCTTTATGCTCAGCTGAGCTAATCACATGTCGGTTGTAACTTCATATTTATCATACAGACATGAGAGGTGTCAATCTACTCAGTAGAAGAAAGTGAGTTCATGTATTTTTCAAAATGTTGAACTATTCTTTTCATGTGTATGCTTGATGTTGTACGGTATGTGTTGCACGTACAGGAGCTTCCTTGCTTCTCTGGTGCTTTTGTCTTATTTGAACCAGTCTGTTTTTTTAACCTTTTGTATTTGTTGACTTAATAAATCCTTACTGGAACCGGCCTGAACACAAAGGAATCTCCTCAAAGGAAAAAACGTTTCCACTGTTGTGTATGATTTATTTCTTTGAAGCTCTGTGAGCAACTTCCTATCACATTCTGAGAAAATCCCTTTAACCTCAGGGACATTCACCTTAACGTTGTGCCAAATTGCCGTCAAACGTGACGTCAGTGTGGTTAGTGCTTGATAGAAAGCATTCCTTAATCCTCCGCTTATCAATTCACGTTCCAATCCCTCCTCCCTTTTCCTCATAAATGCCTTCCCAAATCTGACTTCTGTTCCCAGTTTATAACTTCTTTGTTTTCTCTCCTCCTCAAGCAAAGGAAGGAAAGTTTCACTGCAGATGTTTTGGCATCGGACGGCCGCCTGGTGTCCGTCCCTCCTCCTTCCTCCCAGCTGGAATCCAGGGACAAGCTCTGGCGCCTCCACTCCGCTCTGCTACAGTGTCGCAGCTTGCTGGAGAGAGCCATCGCCAAAGAGGAAGAGGAGCTGGGTGGCGAGAAGAAGGCTGATTATGAGACCCAGAGGAAGTTGGTGAAGGACAGACTGTCGCTTCTCTTGATCAACACCGGAGAACTCCTCAAATCTGTTGACGGCGCAGGCGGTCCTGTCTCCCAGCGTGGAAGGATTGGAGGTAGGTGCTTGATGTCGACAGAGGTGTTATGATGATGCCGGATAGAAATGAAGGCAGAGCTTGGTGATTTCTCCCCCTTCTTGTTGGCAGTTAGACGGTCCGACCTCCGTGTTTGAGATGAAGGTCTGGGTGTACCGGATCTTCAAAGAGGTGGACCACTGGACCAAGACGGCCATCACCACCTTGCAAGCAATGCCCACGGTGATAACCAAGGAGCGAGCGAGGACCGTTCGAGCCAGGGCCACGAGAAGCGCTCGGAGATGAGCGAAGAAGTGTATGTGTGGGTGAAGAGGAGGACTAATGAGAAAGAAAAACAGTTAAAGGAGAGAGGGGAAGACGTGGGTGAAGGGATCTGAAGGATGAGAAGATGTTCAGACAGGGGCTAATGTGAGAACATGTCTGGAGGGTCAAGAAAGAGATGAGTGAAAATAGCCAGCTGAGAGAGAGAGACAGATCTCTACTGACAGAGAGAGAGAGAGATGAGTGGGTTGGGTTATTTTTAGGGTATGAAGCCCCCTTTACACAAACAGAGGCCTTAGACAGAGACAATGAGCATGTCTATCAAGAGTATTTGTTGGAACAAGTCTAACATATTTATTGTTGACCTTGTAAGACGAAGTCTAACAAGGATCTTTCTTTCTTTTGAGGAAAACATAACATGATTAACATCCACTCAAAATGCAAATGAAGATTCTCCTTTGGGGGTTTTTTTAAAAATTGTTTTTTATACCTGCTAACATCAAATTCATGCTTTTCCTCCTGCGTGCGCTCCTTTGACACAGCCGAGGATATAATTTAAGACACGCTGCCGGGATCCACTGCAGCTGACGCAGGAAACAGTCAGCGAGGGGCACATTCACATAAAAATGAGGCCATTTGAATTCATGCCGTCACCGGACTGTAGCTCTCATATGTGTAGTTTTGAACACGGTGGCTATAAATCATTCCACGTAGGATATTATCTGGGGATCTGTGTGGCAGCACCCTCTAGTGTTTTTATGGCGCCGTTACACAGATGTTTTCTTTCTTGATTTTCCTCGGTAATGTCAAATATCGTCTGTTCTTATAGTTTTATTATGTTTGCAGAGCACTTTATTGACACTGAAATCATGTAAAACCATTTCACAGATGTAGGTGTAACATCAATAGTCCAAACTGATGGACTAACAAATGGGCACATGTGTAAACATAGTGGGAGAATTAATGCAAACCTATGGGATCATTTTCTTATTTGTCAATATTACATTCACCTGTTCTGGATTTTAATGTTTAAAATAACTGAAAACTGCATTTTTTTTTTCAAACCATGTCAAGACATTCAAACGTGTGTCTCGGTTCAGTCGGTTGAAAGTCCTTTTATCCTTTCAACAATCAGCGTGTTGTCAGGAAATTAACTTGCTGTAGATGTAACTATGTCTGCCTAAACTGGGCTGTGTTACTAATTTAATTAGCGTTGGTCACAGTCTCTTTAATGATGCATGAAGCTTTAGGGTAGGAAAAAGAAAACTGTAAATGGGATCCTACGCGTTGAAGACTGCTGTCTAAATAACCAATAAGATCTGCGATAACATGGAGGATGAAGCAGAAAGGGAACTTTGAAAAAGAGGTCTACTTTAATATACATCACTTTATCCCATTCAAAGCCTCAGATTAGCTCATGTTTGCTCTGTTACATGCTGTATTTCGTGTTTGTAGGTTGATAAGCTGTTGGTAGGTGCACTGGGAGTATAAACTGTGGGAGACGTGAGAGACACAGGGTACTCCGAACTGTTTTCAGGCTTCTGAAAACTGAATGTTGTTGCTGGAAGGCAACATAAATACCTTTTGGTAGTTTGATCTGGAATGATTAATTTCAAAGACCCTAAGAAAGTAGAAGCTACTGTGCAAAAAAAAAAAAGTAATTCGCTCCATCTGTTGTGCACTAAATGAAAAATGAAAATACATCTTCCAAAATCTCTAACAGCGCTTCTGTGTGCAGCACTTTCAATGTGATGTACCGTAAACGCGCTGCATGCATTGTGTTCGCTCTTCTGCGTATGGATCGAGGATGTATTATCTCTTCTCGTGCTCTTTTTCATCTCCTCTGATGATGAGCCGGACTACGCGGCGCATTAATCTTTTTCTCTGGTTATGATTTGCTGGTCTGGTTTGGCCGCAGACCAGGTGTGGTCAGAGACTACAGAGGTTAGGCCGGGTCTTGACCAGAAATAACACACGCAGGTGTGTTGCTACCGGAGACGGTGAAGTATGGAAGCTGGAAGTGAGTTTAAAGGCTGATCGGATACAAAAACATCACATGGTAATGGTGTGTGGCAGCGTGTTACTGGAAGAAGTTATTTTATTCTCCGTTATGACAATTGCAAGGTAAATATAGTTGCACTTACCTGGTGCAACGTGTTCCACACCAGTAATGGGACTACTGGGCCAATGCATGAATGAGGCTGCACACAGTGCTATTGTTGGTCTGAATGCAGCTTCAGAGCCTCTGCATTAAGCTTTATGGGACGTCTGAGTTGTCGCAGGTTCCAGTGGCTTCATATTTTAGCCCTCCGTTCTTCTGTATGTGCCACGCATATCATTTGTCAGCCGTGGATTGACCTACACGGGGCTCCTGCTGATTACAGGAAGTGCGGCATAGTGGTTACATTCCCAGCAGACAAAGTGTTTGTTTGTGCTCTCATTGATTATTTTTCCAAGTATTTTTTGGTACTCGTTTACTGTGTGTGTGTGTAGCTTGTTCCTCCACTAGGTGCCCTTTCTTTTGACCTCTGGTGCAGCGAGAGAGTTAGCAGTAGACGAACGGGTCAAAGCACAAAGAGAGGATTGGGTTACCATCGCATCTGTCTATAAGCGGCAATCATACTGGAAGAAACGGCCACACAAGTTGTCAGGACAGTGGTGGGATTTTATTTTATTTTTTACCATGGAGAATTTATGATTTATCAACCAAGTGTTTGGACTGTCGTCGTCGTTGTTGTTTATGTTCTGGAGTTTATGGTCAAGCAGCAATAATCCTCCGTCCTGCTAACGTGGCTTTATCTGCACAACGACTGTCAAGAGACGAGACGCCGAGGTTAGATTTAATCTCTGGGCCTTACAAATAACTTCTGTATTTCTCCACATCTCTGCGGTCCAAAGGTCTCAAGTTAAATCTGCCTTGCTGCAAGCAACGGCCGCTTTGATGCAATAGACGACATACAAGAGCTGCAATTAACAGCTCTTTTAATCCTTTGTTTATTAATTGATTTATTGATTGATTGTTC
>CM014080.1:6498452-6503452 GCA_004119915.2 Collichthys lucidus
GTCACAGGCCTTTCTTCCTCCTGGTAGTTTGTGCTAAAGTATCTGCTACCTCTAAAATGAAGGGTTTTACCAGACTGTTGCATCTTCTTGAGTTAATGAACATTTTCGACTCGTTACTTTTGCGATTCATGCAGTGTAAAGCAGACACATCAGTGTGCATTTCACACTGAAGACGTTGCTTCTGAGACCCGTTTATAGGTCAAACTCCAAATATCCAAATAAAAATATTTTCATGACGCAGCTCTGAAGAGTGTTTTTCATTAGACCCCCCTCTGCCTTCTGAATGCTCTCTCAAAGTCCAAACCTCCCGTGCTTGTAACGCGGAGCTCAAAGCTGAGACATGTGACGAGAATGATGACTCCGATGACATCACCGGGGTCATGATTTCATCCTTTGCAATAAAACTGTCATTACGCGTTTACGAGATGCAAATCTTCTTTGGTTTAATAATACTGAGAGATTGGGTTGGATCGTTAATCTGTTATTCATCCAATTAATTTATTTGATTTAATTTCGGTACCATTGTCCATCTAGTTTGACCCAGTAAAAAGTCCAGCCCATGGCACAGCATCAGTTTGCTCTCACACGATGGTATTGATTATCAGACAGTAACTTTGTGTCCTTTTCATTGGGATTCATTTTTCCCACTGTAGCTACAGTATATTTCTGTGGAAATGTGTTGGAAAGTAGAAGAAGCTGCTGGTTTCTTCAATTTTTTGTAAGAACTCAATATCAAAACAATGGAGTCTGTCATCTACGAAAACAAATAAACAGTGCTATCGGTTATTGGTTAAATCTTATTTATTTTAAATTTAGAAAACAGAAATGAAGTATAATTTATGAACAAGTCTGAAAGTTTTCTTCAGTTAGATACGACTCTAAAATACTACAATAGCCTTGAGCGTCAGTTGACGTTGCTATGGAGATGAGGCCAAACAAAGCTGTAGGAAATTCAGAACGTTTATAGTTTTATACTATCGGGAGCAAAACAGATGTCATGTTTTCCACTTGCTGCTGAGTTTTGAGTGTAGTGATTGTTCTTTTTTTTCAGATTTTCACCTTACCGTGTACTTTTTTTTAAAGGATATCTTCTAACTCTGTTGTTCATCCTCTGATGATTCAGGAGTTTAATGTCCATCCAAGGTTTGGAAGAGCTCCAGCTGCTGGTCACTTACTATTTATGCACAAAATGAACAAAATTTCTGGAACACTGGATACTTGAAATAACCCCTCATGCAACAGGATCCAACAATAAAATATCAGTTTTCATTGGGGGGGGGTCAAAAATGTTTAAATGAGAGCCAAATTGGTCTCATGGGCTGGAATTTGCCAATTTTATTACTTTTACGTTTTAAAATGAGGCAGATAGATCATGATAGTTCACATTAGCATGAACTTTCCTGAGTGTCAATTCCTACAGGTGACACATTTGCATAATCCTATTTTATTTCTTAATTTTACGATATTCATTGTATGTTGCTGTTGTTGGCGCCTGGGAGTTGCATAAATTGCATTTTCCATACCTGACCGTGCTCTTTTGATTTTTGAGTGTTTGTTTTATGACCTAATAATGTTCCAGATCTCCCCGTGCCTGTAGTCTGGGTGTGTAAAACAACAATTGTCAAACAGTGTCAAAGTGTCAAACAAAGTGTCAATCTGAAATGTGTCTGTATATCATCAAGTGTTGAAAGGTGGTTTTGATCCTAGTCTTGTTTTATTCATTAATAACTGACCTAAATCATATATTTTCTGATTTAAGTCTGTTTTTTTAGGCAAATATCATGCAGACATCAACAAACACTGATACACTGAAGTGTAGTTTAGCACCATACTGGTATTGTACCAGAACTAAGGTAGTGTATTGGGTATTGAACATTTTCATATGATACTCATTACTCACCTTTGTGAGACTGCACTTTGTCACTTTAAACATCAAGTGTTTTAAAAACTCATCCATCACGTCCCGGTTGATGTAGCCCAGCATTTGAACTATGGGGTCATACAGTTGTCAGTCTCCCGACGGCGAGGAAGTCCTCATCTCAACTCAAAGAGCGTTTTTTGTTGTTGTTGTTATTGTCATGCATTTCATATTAACCTGTCATTAAGCTGTTTGTGTGGATCGAAGCTGTGGCAGCCGACGCGTTTGTAGAATTATTTGGCTCATTTGGGTGTCTCAGTAATATTGTAAAACTTAAATATTGACATTAATCGTATGCATATGATAATAATATCATGTAAATAATCTAGCACGTTTTATATCGTTGGTGTTTCGTTACATTCACACTTTGTGGTTCACACTGCAACATGGAAGTCTAGCTGGCTGCCAGCGTTACAATTCATTTGCAAAAAGAGACAAACCACATGGTAAAAGGTAAAGATATTGTCATCATTAACTTCTTATCATCATCTACATCGTAAAACAATCTTGAATCCAAACTTCAGCTGACATCAGACTAAAAACAATTTGGGAGATGTTTGCGGCTCTAAGCTCAGAACACAGGGAATATAATGAAAACTTTGACGAGACATAATTTATATTATCGATCCCTATATGTTCTTCTTTCAAGTTTACTTCCACATACATTATTAATGGGCCTTTCAGAGCCTTGATGGAAGAGTTTGACCAGCGTACCAACAGCCACAATGCACAGTGTACTTCTATACGTATGGTACGTTACTCAATGTAAATATTATGGCTTTAGATTTGCTATTAAGCAAAGATTGGAGGTTTAATTAAAAATTTACACTCACCACTGATGTCTTGAAATATAGCCGTCATTGTATGCACAGTTTTGAGGCCTCTAATATGTAAACCCTTCCCAGTGTTCTTTCTTCAGTGAGTTTTCATATTGATTGCTCTTGGGGGAAAACATTTTAACTATGTGCCACTTTCATACAGTAATCTGATACACTAACAACTATAATTACTGCTCGCAGAAATGCGAAAAACTTGAAAACTGAGATAAACAACATAATGGCTCTGAAGCAAATAATGCAACAATATACCAGGTATCAGGTACCAGGTATTGGTGGGTTTAACAGAGTCATGTCAAATATTGTCCGGGGAATAACGTGCAAAGGTCACAGCACTACGTTTAGTTTGTTGCGTGTTGTTTCATCAGGGTTCTCTATGACGTTAGAAGTATTTAATAACACAGTGAATAAATTCTACACAGAGTCATGATTTATAGTCTCATTCGTTTCCCAATTTCGGAGTGTAATACAGTCGTCCCTCGCTATATCGCGGTTCACGCGGACTCGCTGTTTCGTAAATTTTGTATGCTTTTTTTTTAATTTTTACAGCGCATTGTGTTCTGCGTCCTAAATTGGCTAAGAGAGAACCTGTTCTGCGTCCTGTTTAAGGAAGTACTGTACAAAATGCGTGTAAAAGGGTGTATATGTTTATTGCGGATTATTTTTAGAACGTATCCCCCGCAATAAATGAGGGACCACTGTACCACAAATACCGACAGCTGTACATGTGTATTTGTTATGATTACATTACTTGTTAAGAAAATAGCGAGTCGACAACTTTGCTAACAGCCAAACATCAATCAAGATGAACAACACAAGACATAGCAGCCAGATAATATTACTGACTAGTCCAACAGCAGTCAGTCCAGCCTGGCGTTTGTCTTTCAGCCTGTCCGGCAACTTCTTGCTTGCTTACTCTCTCCACACTTTCCCCTTCACTCTTTCCGCCTCTGTTATTACGTCAGTAGAGGCTGCTGAGCCCAGTTAAGTTGCCTGCTTGCCCATGGCTTCCCGGTGGTTCAAAAAACACCTGACACTAACTACACCCCGGGTGCTTTGTGAGCTCACGGTCCGGGCAGTCTGGCTAACAAACTGTGCTAACAGCAGCTACAGCTGTCAGCAGTTTACTTCACTGCCCATAATAAACTCTGTAACTCTCAGAGAGTTGAGGCGGAGCAGAAAGACGACATCAGAGGGAAAAACAGAAAACATTTCCTCCATAAAATATGATCCAGTTTCACCAAAATCAGTCAAATAGTTGGTGGTGGTGGTGTGCGACTTAGTGCTGTAAAGCGTTACGTACTTCTTGTGGAGGATTGTACTTAGCTAGATTCAGAATGATTTAAAACATGTTTGTGTTGTGCAAAAGAAAATTGCCTTCATATGATATTGGGAAATGCCTTTTTTCGTCCTTACAGCTCAGTCCAGAAATCAAGGTCTTCAAACATGTGATGTTTGTAAATTATAAGTAAGGGAAGTGGCTAATCAGAGTAACTGTAGTCTGCTTTCCCACTGATTCATTAATGTATGCCACATGTGACTGTCCAGCACTAGACTCACTCTTCTCCTTTTAAAACCAATTTGGGCACAAACTCTTTTAATTAAACTTTTTTCAGTTCATTAAAGTCTGACTGTATTGATATCTGTTTGATCTGTGTGCCAATATGTTAATGTAATAAAATGTTCCCACTCGATGGACGAGTAACAAAATAACACAATGGTCCTGGATTAAAGTATCCGCACTCAAAGTCATTTGGTTTTCAATAAGGTGTTGATGGAAGCTATTGTTAAAGATAATGTGGTGTAATGACCCCGGCCTGATTTTTGAAAGCCAACATGATGGACTTTATTTAACATTAAAGTGCTGGCAGATGGTTTCTCATCATAACACTAAGGTTATTCTAAGGATTGTTATGAAAGATGGTGAACAACATTTGAATAAGATAAGAATAAATGATACATCTCATATGCAGTTAGTAAAGACAGGTGGTACTGAAACCTTTGCAACCTTACCTGCATCGCCAGTTACATTCTTCTTAGAAGAAGAAGATTAACTTTATCAGTCCACCTATTTCACTCAAGTTTACAGATATAGGCCCAAAATACAACCACACACACACACACACACACACACACACACACACACACACACACACACACACACACACACACAAAGGGTTCATAGACATGCAAAGGTGGAGAGTTGTTGGAGTGATGCCTCAGCAGCCTCATTGCAGGGCCCTGGG